>JAJPUD010000638.1:221835-289796 GCA_023553655.1 Myrmecobius fasciatus | reverse complement strand
AGAAACTGGAAACTGAATGGATGCCCATCAATTGGAGAATGGCTGAACAAATTATGGTATATGAATGTTATGGAATATTATTGTTCTGTAAGAAACGACCAGCAGGACGATTTCAGAGACCTGGAGAGACTTGCATGAACTGATGCTGAGCGAAATGAGCAGGACCAGGAGATCATTGTACCCGGCAACAACAAGACTATATACAAGACTATATATATATGACGATCAGTTCTGATGGACATGGCTCTCTTCAGCAATGAAATGTTTCAAACCACTTCCAATTGTTCAGTGAAGAAAGCCATATACACCCAGAGAGAGGGATGTGAAATGTGGACCACAACATAACATTCTCATACTTTTGACTGATGTTTGCTTACATTGTGTTTTCTTTATCTGATATGTCTTCTGTGTAGATACGATTTTTCTTGCACAACAATGATAAGTTTAGAAATATGTATACATATATTCGATTTGCCAAATATTTTAACATAATTAACACGTAGTGGATATCCTGCCATCTAGGGGAAGGGTGGGGAGTTGGGGGGAAAAATCTGTAACAGAAAGCTATGTAAGGGTTAATGTTGAAAAATTACCCATACATATGTTTTGCAAATAAAATAAAATTTTAAAAAATTAATTAATTAAAAAAATTAATTTATTTTTATGATTCCTATTTCATTCCATTAAGTAGTTTTGTAGTTACTTGTCAACCAATATAGTATTAAGTCCTTGAAGAGAAAGTATAAATACTGAATAAACATTTTATAAACTTATTTATTATAATACAACAGTTCATTTAAAATCTTTAACAGCATTTTAAACACATAAAAAACTTGTTCCACTAGTGCAAAAAATCAGAGAACTGTCTTCTTAATGAAATAACCAGATTGATTCTGTCTTTTTAAAATGGATCCATTTTGCAGTTAATTGATTTTTGTCCTACAACTGCCTAAGTCATGATTCTTTGTCTCTGAACTTCGTTCAGAAATTCTGTCGCTTTGTAATGAGTTAAGTTCAGAAATTCAATTCTCCTGTCAATCACTGTTTTATTTCTGTGTCAAGAAAATGTAAAATTCTTGAAGGAGGCAGGTGGACACCAGGGAGTCTGGTTTAGTATACCACCAAGGTATTCTTCAAGTATGTTATCCAAAGAAATCTGGTTTGTCATCACTGTCTTTGCAAATGCAGCTGGACTCAATTTTCTTAGTCATAAGAGAAAAGGAAATGGTTTTGGTAGCCCTCATTCCCAATTTCTATCCAATTTTCTTCCATCTATGCTGCTAGCTCTCTTATTTTCTAACTTTCCTTAACTATAAAATAAAGATTTCCCCTTCATTCAGAGTTATAGTTTGTGGGGGAAGCCGAGATTCTATTTATTGGATATTGAATTACAGACATATGCTTTACTAATAAATTGTGCTCAGAACTTTGGGTCTCAGTCTACCTTAATTTTAACTGTGACAGACTAATCAACAATAATAAGCATTTATTGTATAACTTCTATGTTTTAGGTATGGTGTCAGGCACCAGTGAGAGAAAGAAAAAAACAAACATCCACCTTCAGAGTCTACATTATATTAGGAAGGAAACAGTACACATAGAAATCTAAATAAAAAATATATTAAAAGTTATTTTGGGGGCAGGGAGGAGGTGGCAAGAGTGGTACTAAAAGCTGGAAGTCCTGGAGGCCTTTATTCAAAGCTAAGGATTCTAAGAGGCATAAATAAGGAAGGAAGTAAATTCCAGGCATGAAAGACACAGAGATGAGAGATGGAATGTCATGTATAAGAGGGTAGCAAACAAAACATGAATAAAGGAAATTAATGTGTAATATACCTAAAGATGGGGCCCAACTGTGAAAGGCTGTAAAAGCCCAAGAGATTTTTTAACAAGGGATTTATGAATTTGCAACATCTCACACCCTATAACGAGATCAGATCAAAATGGATCCATGATTTAGATATAAAGGATGATACCACAAGCAAATTAAGAGAGTAGGGAACAGTTTATCTGTCAGATATTTATTTGGAGAGGGGAGGAATTTATGACAAAAGAACTAGAGAGCATTATGAAATGCAAAATGGATGATTTTGATAACAATAAATTAAAAATTTTTTTTTTCACAAAACCAATATAACCAAGATTAGAAGGGAAGTAAAAAGGCGGGAAATAACCTTTATAGCAAGTGTTTCTGATAAAGGACTCATTTGTAAAATATAGAAAGAATTAAGTCAAATTTATACCAATATTCCCCAATTGATAAATGGTCAAAGGATATGAACAAGCAGTTTTCTGATGAAGAAATTAAAACTATCTCTAGTCATATGAAAAAATACTCTGAATTACTATTGATCAGAAAAATGCAAATTAAAACAATTCTGAGGTACCATCTCACACATATCAGATTATTTAATAAGGCAGAAAAGAAAAATGGTAAATAATGGACAGAACGTGGGAAAACTGGAACACTAATGTTGTGAACTGTTCAACCATTCTGAAAAGTAATTTGGAACTATACCCAAAAGGCTATAAAGTTGTATACCCTTTGATCCAGCAATGCCAATGTTGGGTCTGTATCCCAAAGAGTCACAAAAAAGGTTAAAGGATCTACATGTACAAAAATTTTTATAGCAGCTCTTTGTGATGACAAATAATTGGAAATTAAGGAGATATACATCAATTGGAGAAGGCCTGAAGAAATTGTGGTATATAAATATTTTTGTGCTATAAAAAATGATGAGCAGATGGATTTCAGAAAAACTTGGAAAGACATGAACATGAAAAGTTACCAGTAACATTATGTAATGATCAATTTTGATAGATTTGGCTCTTCTCAGCAATACAATGATCTAAGACAATTCTACAAGATTCACGATGGAAAATGCTATCAACATCCAGAGAAAGAACTATGGAGTTTGAATGCATATTGAAGAATACTATTTTCACTTTTTTTGGTTGTTTTTGTTTTTTCTTTCTCATGGTTTTTCCCTTTTGTTTATATTCTTCTTTTACAACATTGTAGAAATATGTTAAATATGATTATACATGAATAACCTATATCAGATTGGTTGCCACCTTAGGAGGGAGGAGGGAAGAAAGGAAGAAACAAATGGAAATCAAACACTTATGTTAAAATAAAAATATCAATTCTATCTAAAAGAAAAGAAAGAAAAAGAATTATGAGTTTGGCAGAAGTGTGGAGGATGGATTGGAGAGGGGAAGTTTGAAGCAGAAAAATCAAGTAGGAGGGTATTACAATAGTCAGAGCAAGAGGTAAAAAGTGCCTGAATTGGGATAAGAGCTATGTGAGCAGAGAGAAGAGGCTAGATGGGAGATAGAATGGGAATTCAGAATTGGCCAGCCTTGGCTTTCAATTAGACCTGAAGGGTCAAGAAGAGAGATGATTCCAAGTTGAGAAACTGTGTGATTGAAAGGATAGCATTGTTCTCAACAGAAAATAAAAATGTTAGGAAAAGAGATATATTTGAGGGAAAAGAGAATGAACTTTTCAATATGGGAATTTTGTAAGATATCTTTAAAAAAAGATATCTTTGCTATTTTTTTTTATATTTATATATTTACAATCAGAAATGTTCAATGGATGATTCATAATGCTGGATAGGAAGGCCAGAGAGGGACAGAGATGGATATGGAAACTTAGGAATCACTTGTTAATTATTTGATTCAATGTGCATTCCCTCCTCCCCCCCCCCCCCGTTCCCAGATGAATTTCAGAATTTCTGGGAGAATGAGAATAACAGTAACATACAAATTTCCTTTAACCTCTCCCCAAATGGCAGCATTTTGCATTTTCTAAGGGTAAACAAAACCTAGTGATCCTTATTGGGGAAAAGGGGAGGGGAAAAAAAAACAGAAATTCTAAGTTTGCATGAGCTAAAATTTATAAAGCATGAATGCTATTTCTAGAGAATATAGTTACTATCAACATAACTAACTATTATAAATCCTCAAGTTTTCTTACATTCCTACATGGAATTCAAAGGACCTACTGTGTACAAAGCACCATGCTGAGCTCATGAAATACAAAAAAAAAAAAAAAAAAATGACAAGATTCTGCCATCAAGTACCTTACGTTCTGTTGGTAGACAGGGAAGGCTCATGGATAAGGGAAGTGGTCCAAAGACAAGAACAAGGTAGGCTATGAAAAATAAAAGTGTACCAAAGAGCTCTAGGGAAATTTAAGATAGAGAAGTATTCTTTAAAAATTAATGAGTTATGGGCAACAGATTAGCTATTACTATATTTAACAACATTCACTTTAAGCCCTTATTCCATTCTTAAGCAGTAGAATCAGGAAGACTATCTTCCTAGGTTCAAATATGGCTTTTAGGCATTAACTAGTGGTGGGACCTTGGGCAAGTCACTTAGCTCTGTTTGCCTCAGTTTCCTCATCTGTAAAATGAGCTGCAGAAGGAAATGGCAAAACACTATAGTATCTTTGCCAAGAAAGCCCTAAATGCAGTGACAAAGAATCCAAATGATTATAAAATGGCTCAGTAATATCACCAATATAGACAGTGTTATTAAATGTATTATAAAATGTATATTACAAGGATATCAGGAATGTAGGGTACTTTCTCTTAAACAGGCTACATATCTAAAACAAAGTAACCTGCCAGGCATCCTATTCCTGATGCCTTTGAAATAGAACACAGGGCTTGTTAGCATCTTTTGTTTTTTTAATATCAGTTAAGCCACTAAGATATATTTAGCATTTCAGTAGATATGATGACCTTTAGAAAAGCATCACAAATTTGAACAAAATAGTATCTGAATTAGGGAAAAGGTCTTATTATAAGTTTATATAGATAAAAGTAAAATGTGTTGAATTATTCATTTTCACCTTAATTGCTAATGAAGGCTTTCCAAATAAATGTTACTTTAATGAATAGCCATATACCTCTGAGTAGCAGTATCCATTTATATAGTTATTGTGAGTAAATACAACCAACAACTGAACATTTACCAAGTACATGCCATTCAGACAGCGCTGTGCTGACTAGAGGTGACACAGCAATAAAATTTCTCCTAAATTTTACATCATTAAACTATATCAGGCAGGGTGTAGACACTCAATGACATTGAGAAGAGAAATCAATGGAAAGATAAATAATCAGGAAAGGTTTCATGACTTAAGCTAGAAACCTTAAATAGTTCATCTTCTTAATTAGTATAAATATTCATCATAAATTTTGTTTAGCCTTCAAATTTGAGAAGCATTTTCTTCATGAATGAAAGGCTCTATGTGAAGTCAAATCATCAAAAAATATATAATTAGTGAAATATAAATTAATATAACAGAGCTATTCAACTTTCTGGCACTAAAAGGTATCCTATAGTGCACTAAGTCTAAACTCTTTATTTACATATATATATATGAGAAGTGGTGAAATTAACCTCTCCTAGAATCTAGTTTTATTTTTTTTTTCCTTCTGGACTATACGAGAAGTATATTCCACATGAATAAGTGAAATATTCCTAAAAAGTGCCAATTTTTAGAAGCAAATTATATTATAAAAAGCACATGCAGCACTCTTCAAATATAAATTGATCAATGTATTAAAGATCTGTTAAATTGTTGCTATGTGATGACTCAAAAAAATCATTCAACAATTTCATTTTGTGTGATATGCCAAGACACGATTCTCCCCCTTTTTCTATGAGCAAAAATATTGGCTATATGAAGAATGAAGAAAAGAACTTAAAAAAAAATAAGAGCAATATTACATAATCAAGGTCCCAAATTATATCTTCATTTCTCTATTACTGACTGAAGAAAGTTTAGGAGGCATTTTAGAAATGGTTCTACATTTCCTTTCATTAGCATTTTTTTAAAATATCCACTTAGAATGTAAGGATAAAACACCAGTAATCCATAAAAGATTGCCCTTGAAGCTCTCCTGGGCATTGCATGAAATTATCTGATAGACACAAAAGTTTCTTTGAAGAATAATAAAATATTTCTTTCATCATGACATGAATTACATGAATATGTCGAACAATAATAAACAAGTCTTTAAAGTTATATTAGTATTATACAACATAGAGAAATCCTTCAGAACACATACCATAAAACTAATTACAAATCAGATGAAAGGATACAATTCCTTCAATATCAGAATGTAATCACTGTGAGATCTTGTGGCAAAATTGTTAAGAAAAGGAAACAATATACTATTCTGTGAAGTGATATTTAAAAATTAAAATAACTGTAAGAAAAAAGGTAAATAAAATATACAATAGTATCAAGTATGCAAAAACAAATTCTGTCAATGTGTTCAGTCTCAAAAAGCCCAAAGGACTGACTGACTCCAAACTCAATAGAATGGATGAGTCATTATCTGAGTTTCAAGAATACACATCTGTAGCCTCTATATGAAAGTTGTCAAACTGTGCAAACTCAAAACTCTGTGTTCCAATTGCTGCCCAACCATTCTTGGGATATAAGGGTAGCACACCTTTCCAGAGATGCGTATTATCCAGTATGACATCAACAGAAGAGTCCTGTCCAAAAAAAATAAAAATTATTATATATTCGTATTTTTTTTCTTTAATGCTATGTAAAAATTCAATTTTATTAGTATCTAACTTAGATAATTGTATACTTATCACTGCATTTCTATAAAACAAAATCTAATTTAACAAAATCTAGGCTAAAGGTTAAAATTAAAAGAAAAAAAGGTATTCAGATAACTTTCTTCTTTCAGCTCCATGTGCCTGGCACACAGAAGATACTTTATAAATACTGATTTATTGATTTCTCTCTCTCTCACACACACACATACACACAAGCATATATAATTTGATGTCAAAAAAATTACTTCAATATTTCATCAATTTAAAATGTAGTTAACAATAGTTAAAACTGGAGTTGAATTTAGTAACAAATTATCATGCTCTCTAGTTACACAGGAAATTAAAAATAAACACTCAAATCAATTATAATTTCATGTTTATGTTAATCTGTTTTTGTACACTGATAATTACTAAATTAGCTTCTAGTCACTATGAACAATTCCATTTCAAAGGACCAATAGCACATCAAGAGGCTAACAATTAGCCTTTTATCACCAAAGACTAGGGCTCACTGAAAAACTGAAAGCCCCTTAGAGGAGGGCCAGTACTCCAAATAGTAAGTTCTAATTATTAAGACATTTTCCCTTACATTGAGTGAAAATCTTTTTTTAATTTTCATCTACTGCTCCTAGTCTGGCCTTTGGAACCAAGCAAAATAGCTATAATCCTTTTTCAATAAGACAACTTTTTCAAGTATCTGAAGAGTTATCACTCCCATATTTCTCCTACTCTCCTGGTTAAATAACCTCAGCATCAACCAACTTTCCCATACATGGTTTAATAACCTTCCTCTGAATGTATTCAAGAATGGCAATATTCTTTTTCAAATATGGCATCTAAAACTGAACATAATACTTGATGCAGGCTGATTTGGGCAGGAAATATTGCATTGCCAACTCCCACATTCTTGAAGAGCATTTATTTGTTTATTTAAATGAAAAAGCATTTACTGAATGTTTTCAATGTTCCAAGTATGGGGCGGGGGAGGAAGAGAATGAAAACAGCCCCTGTCCTCAAGAGGCTCACATTCTAACAGAGCAAAATACTCCCCACAAGGGGTTGTTGTGAGCCAGCAATGCCAGTTTATGTAAACCATATTATTTGGCTAGACTACTGGTAAATTGCTTCTTTGGGCCCAGTTCAAATCCAGCCTCAGATACTAACTGGACTGGACTGAGTCATTTAACCTCAGTTTCTTCATCTATAAAATGGGGGTATTAATGTCCTACCTCCTAGGTTGTTGTGAGGATTAAATAATTATAATGTGGGGCAGCTAGGTGGCGCAGTGGTTAGAGCACCAGCCCTGAAGTCAGGAGGACCCAAGTTCAAATGTGGTCTCAGATACTTCCTAGCTGTGTGACCCTGGGCAAGTCACTTAACCCCAATTGCCTCAGCAAAAAGCAAAAAAAAAAAAAAATAATAATAATAATAATTATAATGTACTAAGCACTGTATCTAGGGCACACAATAAGACACAATAAGAGTTATTGTCAAAGTCACCGTAGCATATCCTCTATTCTATATTCCTTTCTATGCTTCCTGGCAAGATTACTCATAAGACCCAAAGTAAACTTCTTTACATAAAAACTTTTTGTGACCCAAGATCTTTGCTAGCTCTGTCTTAGATACTAATAATTTGGAACTGCCTCGTTTTTGAACTTAAAATGACTGCCCATTCCTGAAAGTTCACTGCTATAATTAGTATAAGTTGAAAAAATAAATCCCCATGTAGTGCAAGTCAACTAGCATTCCTTAATAGCCAAAAAGCAAAACTCCTGCTTTAAAAATAGCATCAATTGTAAAATGATTCCTATATAAGCCCAAAGCTATTCACCAACATTTTGGGAACAGGGTTTACTAATGTACAGCAGTCACCTGGTACCAATCTAACTAAACAGTTTATCCAAGTTTCCTAGTATTTGAACCAATGTTACTTTTTACTGGCAAAAAATAAGTAATAAATCAAAGAAATAAAGAGATACTACTGACAGCTAGGTGGCACAGTAAATAAAGCACTGGAGTCAGACTTTCAGTATTATTGAATATTTACTGAATGGCTCAAATCCAGCTGGAGTTCGAATACCAGCTGTATGACTCAGGGAAGGTTATTTAACTTCTTGCTCAGTTTCCTAATCTGCAAAGTAGGGGTTATAATAGCACCTACCTCTCAGAGTTGCTGTGAGGAGTAAATGAGATCATAATTGTAAAGCACTTAGCAAAAGTGCCTGGCACACAATGAGTGCTATCTAAATGCTAGCTATCACTATCATCATCATTATTAGATATTACCTGAAAAGAATGTTTTAGCTGTGAGCCTTTTGAACATCATTACTTACTTTAATACTCAGAGTGAGGGTGTACCATTTCTCAACAGTAACATTAGCATGTCCTTCCGTTAATATCAACAGTCTAGCTACAAAAGAAAAGAGAACACAGATGGATTATTTTTTTTCTGACAAATCATAGAAACAAGGGTCAGGGTAGGATCTGAAGAGTGATGAGGTTCAGCCCCAAGTAAGGTTGAGCTAACAACTCCTAGTTTGAATATGAGGCGCAAGGTGCAAGGCATATGTGAAGAATTCACAATTGCATCTTTTTGCAAAAAGGTTCCTTTATTTATAAGACAAGGTTCTGAACAAAAGGAAGAGGTAAAATAGACACCAGAAGTGGTAAATATGAAACAGATTCGGGAGAGCATAGAGTTAGTGAGGAAAGAGGTTTTTGACAATTAACAAGGAAGTTCCCCAGGGCAACTCTCAATTAACCAGGAAAAGGAGAATACAGCAGGAGGTGGGAGTAGGTCATTAAATGACAGACCAAATCCAGAAAGGAGTTTAGCAGACTAAAAGGGGTTAGCAAGGGACACCATTGCTTGGGAGGCTAACCCTGAAAGGGAATTAGCACCCTAAAGGAGATAACTACAAGGACAAAGACACCATGAGGCATGGGGAAGGGAGTGGTGAGAGGAAAGCCACAACAGGCAGAATGCTGGGGTAGGTTAATCCCAAAAGGGATTCAGCAAAGATGGCATAGGCTATGGGCAGATGTGTAGGGGAAATTTAGCCTCAGGAGTGTGACATCAAAATTAGTAAGATTCCTAAGACCTCCAAAAGGGTGGGGGGCTCTAAGGCTGAGCTGATCCCCATTAGTGCCTTTCCTTTTTTGCCTCAGGGAATATTAAAGTCATATCAGTATTTCAGGCTTTTTCTACAAATCCCACCAAGTTATCCAGGACCTCATCAACAGAACATCTAATCCTTGGTTTTAGGAATGATCCTTCATGAAATGACTATCTAGCTTTATTTACAGATTTACAAACTTAAGACAGAAATATTAACAGACATTTCAAGACCCTTTAAGTTGCTGACAGTCTGGTTGGGAGAAAAATCAAATTTACCCAGTACTCAAAAAATTGTCATTGAGAACTAACCCAATATTAAGCATTGCATTAGATATGCAAAATGAATGAGCACAGCTTCTTATTCAACAATAGTTTTTGACTGCTTACTGTTTTAGAAGTGATGTGGATAGGTCTGGTATATACTGAAAACACATTATTATGAGTTTTTTATATTTATTTATCAACTTCTTTTAAACTCTCTAGAGTTTTCTGGAGTATGACTGTATATGTTACACTTTTATTTTCTCTCTGCTCATTGCAAATTCAAGTTTGCTAATTGATTTTTCTTATCAGGTTAAGCTATTTTATTGATTTTATTAATCTGGTTCTCTCCTATCTAGTCCATCCTATTTATCAAATCTCTATTAACCAAGACCAAAATATTTTGTTGGCTACTGTATGATAATATAGTTTGTGGTAATGTCCCCTTCATTTCCACCTCCTGTTTCCCTTGCATAGATTTTCTTGCTCCTCCAAATGAACTGTTAGCATTTTAATTTGGCTTTTAAATTATCTCTTTGGTATTTCTGAAGTTTTACTATGATATTTCCTTTGCCAGTTAAATTTGAGGGGTTTCTTTATGGATATTCTTAATTTGTATTTTTCTTTTAGTATGGTATTTGGGATTTTTTTTTGCCTGATTTTTTATTTTCTTCCTGGAAGACCTAGATTCTCTCTTCATGTTCAATTTTCAAGTTTGGTATTCAAGTTCATGTCCTTCCAATCTTATTTGGTATTTTAAAGGTTTTTTTTCTCCCATTCTTTTTCTTTTGTCTCTCTAGTCTTGCATCCTAATTCTTTCTCTTTTTTAGAAAATCTACTGTTTTCTGAAAATAATGAAAAATGTCTTCTGTTCTAAAGTCTTTATTATTTAGCTAGACTTGCTGGTTTATGTGCTTATTACTTCGATTTTTTTTTTTCCACTTGACTTGGTCTAATTTGCAGGCTTCAAACTTCCCAAGAAACAGGCATTCTCTTGGGATTATAATGAAGGGGTAAACTCCAATAATCAGTGCCTAAAAATCACAATAGCCACAAGGGTCAGAAGGCCATTCTGGGCCATTTTTCAGTCTGTGAACAGAAGGGATGGGGGGAGGGGAGAAAGAGTGCCCAGGAAGGGAGTGTGAACTGTAGACTTTAGATCTGTCCAATATTATCTTTTACCTAAACATTTTAAATTGATGCCTGATTTCATTAAGGTATTTTTCTCTCATACTGCAAATAACAATCTAAACATATCTTTTCAACCAATAGGACTAGCAAAACACTAGCAACCTAACAGGTGCTTAAAAAATCCTTATTATCTGATCGGGTGAGTATGCAATATTTGTCCATATCCTATAAGTCTTCTTTAAGTGGGGATCTGTCTAATGAATTAGAGACCTTTATTTAGATCTCTTAGTATCATCAGTTGTTATCTATCAGTAATAATAATAATAATTAATAGTAATAGTACAGTACTGGGACTAACCCTCTGTTTTTATTCCTCACTCTCACTAAATGACCAGTTTTAAAAGAATCTAATGATTTAAGAGGTAGAGAAGGTCAGGGAATATGTCCTAAGTATTAGTGACAGCCACTGCAAAGGCAAAGAGATGGAATAATGAATGGGAATTATGACTAAGGAACTGCATCAACAATTCTTGAAGGGGAGTATAAGTATAAAAAAAATAGGGTGAAACAAAAATGTATTAAATATCTACAATCTGCCAGGCACTATACAAAATTCAGCCCAGAGTCAGAAAGACCTGACTTCAAATTCGTCCTCAGAATCTTTCTAGCTGTATGATTCTGAGCAAGTCACTTAACCCTGTTTGCCTTAGTTTCCTCATCTGTTATGTGAGCTGGAAAAAGAAATAGCAAACTCGAATATTTTTGCCAAAAACCCCAATAGGGTCACAAAGAGTCAGATACAATGGAAAAAACTCAACAACAGTCAATAAACAGTAGTTTATCAAGTGACATAGAAATAATTACTTACCAAGATCATTTGTAACTTGGTAGGTCCCATCCGCAAAAACCCAGAAGAAAATTCCTGCAGCACTTCGGATGACTCCCCCACCTTTATTTACTCTTCCAGCAATGAACACACCACCAGTATGTGGTGTCTCTATGTAGACATCACAACTTATTACCAGATCCTTCCTAGGAAACAAAACTGTCCATTAGTTCCCATCAAAATTATACTTCTCTAAATAGAAATTACATGTATTATGTAAATATTCGCTTTTTTATTTATATTGGGTAGAAGAACTGGCATTTTCTAAGAGTTAATGCCATCTAGTAATTAATTGTATTACTAATAGTAAAAGTTAACATATACAGTTATCCAAGATAATGTGATGATCAATTATGATGGACCTGGCTCTTTTCTATAATGGAGTGATTCAAGGTAATTCTGATAGATTTTAGGATGGAAAATATCATCCACATCCAGAGAGAGAATATGGAGACCATAGCATTTTCACCTTTTTGTTGTTGTTATTGTTTGTATTTTCTTCATGTCTTTTTCATTTTGTTCTGATTTTTCTTGCATAGCATGACAAATATGGAAATATTTAGAAGAACTGTACATGTTTAACCCATATTGGAATATTTGGTGTCTTGGGGAGGGGTGAAGGGAGAGAGGGAAAAAAAATTGGAACACATTGTTTTGCCAAGATGAATGTTGAAATCTGTCTTTGCATGTACTTGGAAAAATAAAATGCTAAAATACGTGTGTGTGTGTTTGTGTGCATACTTACATTCAGTTATTCCTCCCAGATTGTGACTTTCCCCCATCACAGTTTCAATATTTTACAGTTCATCATAAGAAATTAAATGGGAATTTGGGGAAGAGTTCTGTGGAAGTTTTGTGGAAGCTATAGATGATATGTGAAGGCCAGCAGATGACACAAAGCCTATTATCAAATATTTAATGCAGGTTTTACAAAAAGGTACTACAATAACCCAGAAAAGGAAAAAAAGAACAAATTCAGATTTCTTCTCTGATACAAAAAAAAGCGTCAAAAAACTTGGTGCAGGTTTTTCAGATTGTAAAAGTGCTGTGTTCCTAAGCCCCACTATGTAGAAAGGGCAACTGTATTTATATAGTACCTTAAGAACTGCAAACTGCTTTACACACATATACATACACATATGTATATATATGTGTGATAATTTCATTTCATTCAGACCGGTTCTCTTATAGATGAGGAAACAGATAAAAGACAGACACCAAGTGATTTGTCCAGGATCAGAGAGCCAAATAAATGTCTGAAACAGGATTTGACCTCTGGTCTTTGACTTAATATCTAACATCTATCCACTGCACTACCTCACTGCTTCAAGATTAGACACCACAACTGCTCTCCTCTTTTAGTTTTTGCAATTTCTCATATGAACTAAGCTAAATAAATTTATTATTTTTATTATTGGGTCACTGAAGAGAAGTATTTACCTCCAAACTTAACCATGCTCAAGAGGGAACAAACAAACTAACAGAAGACAGCTTCTCCTTGTAACTTGGTAGGTTCCATTTGGAAAAACCCAGAAGAAAATTCCTCGGTCACTTTGGATGACTCCTCCATGAAGTCCTACTCTGAAGCAACATTGTGATAAAGAGAAGATCCTGGATTCTAGCTTTAGTAAGCTCTACCATTCTGAAAAAAGTTAGAAGTACCAAGGTCCTGGTCAAAAACCTGAGGTCTGCTCTGGACAGAATCACATGCAGGAGACTGACCGGTGGTAAAGAAGGCCTTGGCCAGAGCATCTGATAAAACAAAGCTTTGATTGGCAGCTAATGGGCTCCCACATCTTAAATTGACAGCTAGGCAGTGCAGCTGATAGAGCACTGGGACCTGACTCTGGGTAAGGGCTTTAGTTTCCTCAACTGTAAAATGGGGATAATAACACCATCTACCCTTGCAAGATTGTTGTGGGGATCAAATGAGATAATTGTAAAGCACAGTGCTACACTAGGCACTATATACACAAATACACTAGGCACTATACAATACACTATATACATATAGTATAGTATAGGCACTATATACATGCTTATTGATTTCCTTTTCCCTTCCTCCTTATAATCAATATAAACATGAATCTAGTCACTAATTATCCAAGAATGTATTTTTAAAATGATAAAAACTAGAAGGAAGCAAAACTCAAGGTAATTTTATTTTTTAAAAGATGATGAAATATAACCTCTTCCTTTGAGCACAGTTGGGGGAGACTACTTGGGTTAAACATTGGTTATACTGTCAGATGTAATCACTGTATGGGGTGCTTTTGCTTCACTGTTTTTCTCCTTTACAAAGGATTCAATTTTGAGGTGGGAGGTGGGGCAGATGGAATCAGGGAGGTGGAGGGTGGGGTTGATAGAAATCTTGTCAAATGATTAAGACATCAATGAAACTTATCTACCAAAAAGATAATACATTTTTAAGTAATACTGAATATTATAGCTTTCACAATGAACTTTCTGTGGGTTTATTTTATATCATCCAGGGGTAACTGCATGATTCCAATCATTTTATTTAGTTGTGTGACAAAAGACCAAAAACCAAATTTATTATCTCTGAAATTAATTCATATACCCTTCAGTGACTAACAACTCCTCTACACGATAAGGTGAGGGGGGCAAGAAAATGACATTTTTGTAATGAAATTCTGAGTAAGATCAGCAAGAAGGCAAGTAGGAACCAGGATTAAGTAGAGGATTTTGTTAGCTCTCAGAATTCCTTTTTACTGATGATCTTCAATCAGTAGACAAATATTCACTAAGCTCCCATGGTATTACAGACACCAAGGGTAGGTGGGTTCTGACACTGAAATTATTGTTCACACACTGGAAATGACTATTCTATTTAAAGGAAAATAAAATTAAGGCAGCATCTTGAAACTGAAACTGCAATTAAGAAAAACATCTCCCCATTATAAACAGCTAATTGGGGGAAGGGAATACTTTACAGAAAAGCCAATGTCCCTACTTCCACATCTGTAAAATAAGACTACACTAGATAAACTTTAGGGTACCTTCTAGTTCTATCAAACTACGGCTTTCTATAACTTTGTGATAAAAACAATCTTAGTTTTCACAATTACAAGTGTATATATAAGAATAAAAAAAA
The DNA here is from genome assembly GCA_023553655.1 of Myrmecobius fasciatus. Lineage (NCBI taxonomy): Eukaryota > Metazoa > Chordata > Mammalia > Dasyuromorphia > Myrmecobiidae > Myrmecobius > Myrmecobius fasciatus. Next base: position 274,685 of record JAJPUD010000638.1, on the reverse strand, counting down.
TTCTCTTTGCTACCTACCCTGTAAACCTACTGAGAAGAGACCATATTTAATCAACTATAAACTTAATACTCCTACTTCATTCCAGCTACTGATATAATGTTTAAAAGGGCCACAAGTAATATAGGCAGCACAATAAACTCATCTTTTTATTTAAATGGAGAGAGATCTTACATTTTTCTTCTGCTTCACATATCACAACCCATAATAAGTGATTCTGGATTCAGCACTTATCAGGAAATTTTATAGATAATGGATGAAATAGAAGAGAGTGCAGTTCACTCTTCCACAATCATAATTCCTCTGTAGTGCTGATGAAAGCAAAAGAAAAAAAATATATATCGGCCAATAAACTAAGTAAATTTGATACGCAGGCTGCAGAGTTCAGATATATGCAACGAAAGGCAATTTTCTAGTTTCCAATCTGATTACAATCAATGATTGCTAACAAGATGGAAAGTTTTACATGGCTTCATTTAAAGTTATTCAGAGTGCTAAAAATTACTCTGCTGATACTCCATGAAAGCAAAACAAGAGGGGAGAATAGCCTCCTGCAAAATGAAGCACTTTTACAACTGGTGGCACTATTTCTGTAGTTTTCTAAAAAAAAAAAAAAAAAAAAAAGCTTTGATTTCACGTAAGTAAAAATGCAAATAAGTACCCTGAATGTCCTTCTCCATATAACAGTTTTTAAAATTAGCTTTCTTTTCTTTACGAGCCTATGCCACTTTAGAAAGTAAGCAACAAAATCAACAATCCTCCTAATTGTCAGGTTAACAGGAGAGAAATGGGATATGAAAAGGGGGGAGAGTTATAAGAGCATACTGGGGGGACAGAGTAGTCAATAGCAAAATACTTTTGAGGAAGGAAAAGAAAAGGAGAGAAAAGAATAAATGAGGGGACATATGGTTAACAATAATTGCAAAGAATTCTGAAGCAAGTTTCTATAAATAAGGCCTTACATTTCTCAAACATAGAGGGAACTGAGTCAAATTTATAAAAAAAATAAGAGCATGCCCTAATTGATAAATGATCAGAAGATATCTATAATGTCCAAAGGGCTATAAATTTATGCATATCCTTTGGCCTAACAATACCACTATTAAGCATGAATACCAAGAGGTTTAAAAAGGGGGGAAGGGGAAGAAAAGGATCTATACCTATAAAAATGTTTCTAACAGTCTTTTTCTCAGGGCAAAGATTGAAAATTAAGGGGATGTCTATCAGTTGGGGAATGGCTGAATAAACTATGGGTTATGATTGTCATGAAATATTATTGTTCTATAGGAAGTAATGAGCAGAATGCTTTTGGGGAAAAAAACCTGGAAAGTACTCCATGAACTCAAGTACAGTGAAATGTACTATACACAAATAGCAACATTTTGGGATGATTAGCTGTAAATGATTATGCTATTCTCAGTAGTACAATGATCCAGGACTACTCTGAAGGACTTATGATGAAAAATGCTATCCACAGACAGAAGAAACTAATTGTGTCTGAATACAGATTGAATCATACTCTCTTTTTTTAAAGCTTTATTTTTTGGGCCAGCTAGGTGGTACAATAGATTGAGCACCAGCCCTGAAATTAGGAGGACTTGAGTTCAAATCTGATCTCAGATACATAATACTTCCTAGCTGTGTGACCCTAGGCAAGTCATTTAACCCCAATTGCCATAGCAAAAACAAACAAACAAAAAAAAACCACTTTATTTTTCTTGCGGTTTTTTTTTAATTGGAGTGGGAGATTTATGTTTTCTTTTACAACATGACTTTAATGGAAATTTTTTTTGCACAATTTACTATGCAATTTCTTAATGGGAGCTGGGAGTGGGAATAAAGGGAGGGAATCTGAAACTCGTAAGGTTCTTTTAAAAAAACAAATATAAAAAAGTGTTTTAAATGTAACGGGAAAATATTAAGTAAATGAGAGATTGAAAAAAGGAAAAAAAAGACATTTAAAAAAGAAAGAAAGAGAAAACTAAGAATAGAAAGATAAAAAGTTGTTAAGGTTGGCAATGAAGAGTCATTGTTAGCTTCTGAGCAAGAAATTGATATGGTAAAAGTAATACTTTAGGAAGAAGAATATGACAATAATGGCTAGAGGCAGAAGAAATTCAAGGCAAGAAGGCTACTACTTAGGGGGATTAAACTGCAATTTGTGCTTTCAGGTTTCTCTATATACAGAGATATTAGCACATAGATCATAGAATGTTAGAACTGGAAGGGACCTTCCAATTTAACTTCATCATTCAGATAAGGAAATTACTATTTCTGTTTCAAAAAGCTATAATATAATTCTACAGGCTAAATGTTCCTATGTATTTTGTAAATGTTATGAACTATAATTAATAGATTGAGGATTTGAGAAAATGTAATAGCTTGCAATTAAATCCTGAATTCCCCATCTAACACTAAAAGTGAACCGATGATCACTCAAGATTATTACAGAAAAGTTCATAGGTTGGGATGATGATATCTTCCAAAACTATGATTAAATTATTATAGGTTTAAATATATTGAAGATAAGCAACACCTAGTTGTCTGGTGTCATCACAGTTCAAAAGAAATAACGCCTGACTGGAATAAAGAAATCTGGATTCTAATTCCAGCCCTGCAAATTTAATTAGTAGTGTCCACTATTTATCTAACCTCTCTGGGCCTGAATTCCTTCAGATATAAGAAGGAGGAAACTGGTTTAAATGTGCCCTAAGCACACCATCTTTTGCCTGGAGTACTATAGTATCCTCTGGTCTAGTCTCTCTTTGGGTGGCAGCCTTTATAGGTCCTCTAATTTGCAGCTAAACATTTAATTACTGTGCTCTTCTGTGGTTCCATATGTAACAAACTTCTTAGTCTGCCATTTACAAAACAATTTGGCTCCAACCCACCTTTCCAACCTGATTTCGTGTTACTTCCCTTTATGCCTTCTACACAGAAACCAAATTTCCTTATCTTATCCTGCCTCCTTCTGCCTCTGTATATTTGTACAGTGTACCCCATAGCTCAAATATATTCTCTCAAAGCTTGAAACAGGAAACAATTCATATGCTATCATTCTAACACAAAAAAGCAATCTTTTCAATAGCAGTAAAATCCTACTCTAGTGTTTCCTGGTGATATAGAGGTGACCCTGGACCTTCAAAAGCTAAGGGAGCTAAACCCTGAGCTCCAGAAAACCCAACTCTAGCTGGGGAAAGCTTCAAATACAAATCTTAAAATTGCATTCCAATTTTTGGAATACACTTTATTACCTCATTGATACCCACAAAAACCCTGTGAGGACTGTGCCCTTAGTTTCAAGGACTGACCACAGGTCACTAGTTTTCCTAACCCCAGGGTCAGCCTGCAAACCATTGTACTACCTAGTGTCACACAATGTTGGTATTTAATAAACATTTATTAAATAGAAGGTTCTGAGAGGATTCTAGGAATATGGTGGAATAAGTCAGTAAATTTCAAGCTCTTCAGATTGCCCCCCACAAATAAAACAAATTTGCACCACAGGGCAAACATAGACTAGTGAAAAATCAAGAAGACTTGGGGCAGAACAGGGGTCCTCCTGTATAACCTGAGAAGCCTAAGAATTAGCCAGTGTGAAGTACAAACATGTTTAAGCTAGTTCCATAGAAACACCTCTTGGGGACCCCTGGGACTAACTTGGTTTGATTGAAGCCATAGAAACTTTCACCTCCTAGACAGCTTGCAGAATTGGAGGTCTGGGTCTGGGAAGACTGACAGAGCCTTGGCTGATTAGGAATGCCAGGCCAACTGTGCTGCAGGGATGTGGCCTTGGATAACTCCAACTCCAACTCCACAGCACACCTGTGAGTGGAGAGGCAGGAATGCTGCTGACTGCAAGCACTTGCAAGAGGGTGGAGGTTGGGCTTTGGGTTCCAAGTCAGAGATGAGAGCTTAAGTGAAGCTAGAGGCACCATTCCCCCAACCACACGATTAAGTGCTTACACTAATATTTCTAAAAAAAAAAGAACCAGCAAAGAAGAAAGAACTCAACCACAGAAACTCAGTATGGGAATAGGGAATACCAGCGTTCATCTTCAGAGGACACTGAATGTAAAACAAGTTTCCTTTACTTCAAAGAGCTATGTTAAATGGCTCCCTGCTCAGAGAGAATTTATAGAACTCAAAAAAGAATTTAAAAATCAAATGAGAGACATTAAGGAAAAACCTTAACAGATAAAAAATAAAAACTATCCAAGAAAAACAAGAAGATTATATAAAAAAAAAAAAAGTTAACCAACTAGAAAAGGAGATACAGTCTCAAAGATGAAAATAACTCTTTGAAAATTAGAATGGGCAAGGGAAAGCCAGTGAAGCTATAAGACACCAAGAAATAGCAAAACAGAATATAAAGAATTAAAAAATAGAAAAGAAGGTAAAATATCTTAAAGAAAAGCAACAGATCTAGGAAGATCAAGAAGAGAAAATATAAGAATAATTGGACTACCTGAGAGCTGTGACCAAAAAAAGAATCTTGACACAAAATCCAAGAAAATTATCCTGAAGTGATAGACTATGAAAGGAAAGTAGAAATAGAAAAAAAAAATCCACCAAATACCACATGAAGAAATCCTTTGTAGAAAACATATAGTAATATTATTACCAAATTTCAAAATCCCTAGAACAAAGAGAAAAATTTGCAAGCAACAAGGAAAAAAAATAACTCAAATACACCAGAGTCACAATTAGAATTGTGTGGGACTTATCAGCAGTCACAATAAAAGAACACAGGTTCTGGAATCACATATACCAGCAATCAAAAGAAGTAGGCCTGCAGCCAAAAATATTATATCCAGAAGAATTATCTATAATATTGAATGAAAAAAAAAGGACATTCAATGAACTTGCCAATTTTCTGGACTTTCAACCAAATCCAAACTCAATAGAAAATTCAACATATAAGAGTCAATATCAAAGATCAATTCCAAGTAACTTAACAAAGACAAATTGATTGTGTTTTTTACATGGAAATGTATACCAAATATTTAAGTTTGACTTCAGCAACTAGGTAACTCAAAAGAAAGATTGAGACAGAGATGAATATGATCTGACTAAAAAATAAGCAAAACTACCTATGAAAAGGTCAAAATGGTAATTATATTATACAAGTGAAATGCAGAGGAATAATAAATATAGAGGGGAAGAGGGCTCGTAATTCTGAAAACCTACTCACACTGGGAATGGTCAAATACCAACACTACATATATACCATGAAGGATATAGCACCTTCCAAACTTATAAAGAAATAAGGAGAAGGGGAAAACTGAGCAAAGAGTGAAGCAAAGGGTGGGGGAAAAAGACAAGGGAGGGATCCATGGGTGAGGGAAGGTTAAGTAATAGCAAAACTAGTTAAGAAACAGAATTAAAGCAGAAGAATTAGCAGGGATAGGAAAGAAGAGATTCACATAAACACTATAGCAAGGATCAGAAGTAGAATTTATTAGAAAAAGAGGTAGGGGAGTAATCATTGATCTTAGACAAAGTTAAACTTAAAGATTCAATTAAGTGAGAAATCTATATTATATATCAGCCATACTGGCATTATTTTAGATACCTGTTTTCATGTGGATACATGCATGTGTGTATTTGTGTCTGAGTATATGTAGATATGTATGTATGCTGCTCTATGTAAGTATGCATGTATGTATACAGATATATGTATGTGTATGGATCTGTAGGTGGAAGTATGGAGATATATATGTATGTATGTATATGTATGTATGTATGTGTGTATGTGTGTATCTATATAAGTATATATAAACATATCTCTGATTAACTATAGCCTGCTTAGGTAGGAAGAGAGGTGGGGAGGAGGTATTAAGAGGAAAGAAAGAATAAAGTGAAAAAGTGCATAGCAGAGAACAAAATAACAGTCTTTAAGGAAGCAAAGAAAAGATGGACACTCATGAACATAATTTCTTCTACTATTATATATCCTTTCTTGAACTAGTCATTTATTGTTATATATTCTGAATTCTTCCTGATGTTCTGCTGGGCACATGACAATGTTCTGTTTTGTTTTGTTTTCCTTTTCTGTTTTTTTTTTCTATTCTATTTTTTTAAATAAAAAAGAATTTTTCTTTTTTTCTTTTTTTTTATTATTAATACTTTTTATTTGCAAAACATATGTATGGGTAATTACTAAACATTAACCCTTACAAAGCTTTCTGTTACAAATTTTTCCCCCCTACTCCCCACCCCTCCCCTAGATAGCAGGATATCCACTACATGATAATTATGTTAGAATACTTAAGTCGAATATATGTATAGTTATTGCCACACATCATTTTTTTGTTCAGGAGAAATCATATTTATAAGAGAGAATAATCCGATAAAGGAAATACAATGCAAGCAAACATCAATAGAGAACATGAAAATGTTATGTTGTGGTCCACATTTCACATCCCTCACTGAGTGTATATGGCCTTCTTCACTGCACAATTGTAATTGGTTAGAAGCATTTCATTGTTGAAGAGAGTCATGTCCATTAGAACTGATCCTCATATAGTACTGTTGTTGCCGTGTACAATGATCTCCTGGTTCTGCTCATCTCACTCAGCATCAGTTGATGCAAGTCTCTCCAGGCCTCTCTGAAATCGTCCTGCTGGTCGTTTCTTACAGAGCAATAATATTCCGTAACATTCATATACCATAATTTATTCAGCCACTCTCCAATTGATGGGCATCTACTCAGTTTCCAGTTTCTAGCCACCACAAAAAGAGCTGCCACAAACATTCTTGCACATGTGGGGCCCTTTCCTTCTTTTATGATTTCTTTGGGATATAAGCCCAATAGAAACACTGCTGGGTCAAAGGGTATGCACAGTTTGATAACTTTTTGAGCATAGCTCCAAATTGCTCTCCAGAATGGTTGGATCCATTCACAGCTCCACCAACAATGCATCAGTGTCCCAGGTTTCCCACATCCCCTCCAACATTCATCGTTATCTTTTCCTGTCATTTTAGCCAATCTGACAGGTGTGTAGTGGTACCTCAGAGTTGTCTTAATTTGCATTTCTCTGATCAATAGTGATTTGGAGCAACTTTTCATATAATTATAAATAGTTTTAATTTCATCTGAAAATTGTTCATATCCTTTGACCATTTATCAATTGGAGAATGGCTTGAATTTTTATAAATGTGAGACAATTCTCTGTATATCTTAGAGATGAGACCTTTATCAGAACCCCTAAATGTAAAGATGATTTCCAATTTGATGCTTTCCTCCTAATCTTGTCTGCATTAGTTTTGTTAGTACAGAAACTTTTTAACTTAATATAATCAAAATTATCTATCTGGTGTTCAATTAGGAGTTCCAGATCTTCCCTGGACATAAATTTATTCCATCTCCACAGGTCTGAGAGATAAACTATCCCATGTTCCTCTAATTTGGTTATAACATCACTCTTTATATCTAGATCATGAACCCATTTAGATCTTATCTTGGTGTGCGGTGTTAGGTGTGGGTCCAGCCTTAATTTCTTCCACACTAGTTTCCAATTATCCCAGCAGTTTTTGCTGAATAGTGAGTACTTATCCCAAAAGCTGGGATCAAAAAGAATTTTTAAAAATTAAACAGAAGGTTCCTCTCAGTTACATTATGAATTCAAATAGTAGATACTTAATAAATCTTTTTTCAGCTGACCAGAAAAAAAAGTGAGAAAAAAATAGTGTCAGACTATGCTATAAGCTCTTTATTAAAAAGAGCTTGCATATTTGAATAAAATTAATGACCTTAAATTGAATTACCTTTCTAGCCTGGGAAAAGTAGCTTTTAATTCACTGTTTTAGAAATTTACATTAAATTATTTTGTTGATAAAACTCATAATTTACTTCAAATGCATAGCTATTTATTCTTAGTACTTACCACTTGGCACGAAATAAGTACTCAATAAATGTTCCTTGGCTAGCTGACTGAACAATAGCCTTGCTATTGGTGTAAGACATAGAGACACAAAAATAAAAAAAGTTTTTCACCCTCAAAGAGCTTAAAGTTCCAGAAAGGCTAAGAGAGATATGAATATGTGCATATCAAAATCCAAAATAGAACCATCCTAAACCTCTCATCTGGAAACGTCCCTGACCACAGAGGAACAAATGCTGATGTCAGAGTGTTAACCTGTATTTCTTCAGGTTTCACATTACATCTCTCTAATTTGATTTTGCAATAGGTAGAGAAAACGCCGCTCAGTTTGATGGGTAAAGTTCCAACTGTAAAAGCCGCTTTTGCCTCTTACTACTGCCACCTACTGGACAAGGACAACATTTCACCTTCAATTCCACAGCATGAATTATCAATACAATACTAAAATTCATCCAGCAGATGGCAATCTAAGACTAACAGCTACAAATGTGATTTACAGACTAAAAATAACAGCCCCCTCTCAAATGCATCAGAAGTTATGTTTCATTCTAGGATCTGTTCATTTTCACTTTCAAGTCAAAAAGCTTCTACAACCCTAAACTGAACAATTGGCAGAAATGACACTATTGTCTCAAAAAGAAGGAACTTGCCACTTTGTCAGAGAATCAAAGGAGGGGAGAGCTCAGATTTTTGGAACTGATTTAACTTCCTCATTTCATAGGTGAGGAAACTGAAGTCCAGACAGAGAAATAAATGTAGTTTGCTAAAAGTGACAAGCCAGCAAATCGATCGAATAAATATTTAGAAACCACTGCATAGTAACACAAGCCTAACTGCTGGAACTGCCTCAATCTGGACCACAGAGACAGCAGGCCATTACTGGTAGTACCAATTTACTTACCAGTTATAATCCCCTATAATACTGATGGTCTGATCTGCATCAGAGGCCCAAGTGATAGGTCGCTGAGTGAGCACTTGGCGTAAGGTGAAGGCATGGTCCCCCGTTTGCTGGGCATTGGTGAAGTACTCAAAAACTCCTGTCTGATCAGCAAAATTTGGAGCTTCACTAAAAGGTGGATTAGCTGTTTTAAAAATAAGTCATCATTACGTGCATATTAAATATTTTGGATTTATGTTTCTAGTCATTCTGGGAGCAAATTTTTAAAAATCTTTCAATTAAAATAAGCATCATACATATAAATGTATATAAATATATATGTGTATTTTGTATACATGTGTTCATTGCAAACATGTCTACATATATACAAACTGACCAGGGCTTAAAATTCCATATTAACAAAGAGCTAGCAATTATTATCTTCTGTGTAATACATTAAATATATTAAATTCTATGTAATAATTTAAATTTATCATTTTGAAATCACATATTCTTTTCCTTTACTAGGAAAGAATCACTGCAATTTAATTTTAATGTCTTTTCCACGCACTTCTCAAAATCCTTTTTCTAGCAAAAATTTTAGGTTTTGTTATATTATGTGTAGAAGGACCATAAAGAACCTAAAACTGCTAGAACTTAAATATTTTTCCTCCATTTTTGAAAATGAATACAACATAATTTTTTATCTGAAATTCCACTTGTATCAGGACATCCACAAGACTCTTTACTGTTAAATAAGAGCCTCTCATACTTGCTGAAGGCAACGGAAAGCAGTTCTAACAGCATCTCACATTTATTTATTTATAAGGAAACTTAACTGAGTCCCATAACTGTCTTATAAGATTGTTTCAAGGATTATCTTTGAATTCTAACTTTCATAGCTAATTAATAATAGCATGAGTTTTAGGTCTCAGCATAGCCTCATGGCTTTAGAGATGAGAGTAAAAGCAACTTCTGGCACAGCAGAAGTTCTACAACATATGTAGCCCAGATCTCACAGATTCATTGATAATCCATGGAAGTCAATGAAAGTTAAATTTCTACAAAGAGATTTTGGGTTAATGAATTCTTCCAAAGAGATACAAAGCCACTTTTTAGAAAACTAATCTAACCAGACTACTTCTAAAGGTGTTTCTCAATAGGCAACCACTAAGCTTTCCTGAACATTTGTGGACACTGTGGCAAGGTTTCTATTATGATATAGCTTGATGAAACCAATTTGCAACTAAGGACATCCTGGATATGAGTTCTGATAGCCTCACAGAAGCACTGAGGTGGGCAATTTCAGAATCCTTTAGACTCTTCATTCTCAATCATCCCACATATCCAAACCTTGACCTTTCTACTTTCACAGTATTTTCTTATGAATCTTTTGTCTCTGTTCACCTGACATACTTGATTTGGAGCCCTTATCACCTCTAGCCTATTCTTCTATTTGATTTCCCTGACTTTGGTCTCCCTGCAATCAATTCACTATCCATTCAAGTGATCTTTTGGTGACCATATCACATTCCTATTTAATACATTCTGGTGGCTCCCTATTACTTTCAGCTTCAAATATAAAATCTAAAGTTTTGTGTAACCTGGATCTTTCTTCTCTTGCCATTTTCTTGTACTTTATTCCCCTCCTCAAACTCTATGATCCAGTTATATCAGCCTATTAGCTAATCTTCCCATTTGGTATTCCATATCCTTCCTATCTATGTGTCTCTGGATTAGCCCTTCCCTTATACCTGTAATAGTCTCCTTTTTCCCTCTGTCCCTTAGTTTCCCAAACTTTCATTCAGTTAAAGCCCACCTAGGACAGAAAACATCTCCTAATCCTTCCAGCATTGTTTTGTTCTTCCCTTTCAGATAAACTACTATCTGCTCTTAGGACATCTTGTACACGTTTGAAGACAATCTATTTTTAATCTTTCATTGTGTCCTCAGCATTCTAAGCACAGTGCCTGGCACATTTATAAATTTTTGATTGTTTTATTAACATTGACAGTCGGCAAATCTCATAAGATTCCCTTGCCATAAAGCTCATAAATCATTTACTCAAACACCTATTCAAAAGCTAAGATTGGATGTCTTCAAGGAAGGTTTAAAGTGAACTTTACTCTCGCAAAGAGATTTAAAAAAAAAATAACCTAGAGGATTAATCCATTTATGATTGAGATTTTATACTGATTTCACGATGAAAACAAACTATGTACAGCCCCTGATCTAATTCTAAAATTAAAAACCATATTAAGTTACTAAAAAAACAACAACAACAACAACAACAACAACAACAACAAAAAAAACACTTACGAATGTTGAAATCATCTTTATAGCTTGTTGGAAATGGTTGTGACTCTGGAGGAATAGGATAACTGCCCTTCTGACCTGTAGTGATAGTAGTTAAAGTATACACTTCATCCAGACCCAATTTTAATGTGACTGTGCCATCACTAATCTGAAAGGAAAAGGGAAAAACAATAGTTAAATCCAAAGAGGGCTCCTATCTGGACAGGCTGAAATCACAAAGAGCTTCAGTTAGAACTTCCTAAGTGCCTGTGAGAAGCAAACATATTACTTTAGAAAACTATAGAGCGTCTTTCCCTAGAGGATCTGTGAAAAGCACAGAAAAACCATCAGACAATTAAGTTATTTTTCGGAGCAGTCTCAAGGAGAAGAATATAATGAAAATCAAAAAGCACTTTACTTAAAGCAACTCTGTAAGGAGATGACAGTAAAAAATATCATTCAACTGATATGACAAATAAGGAAGAAAGCAAAGATCATAAAAGAGAAGTGACTTGTCCAAGATCAAACCAAGACCTTAAGCAAATTCTCGTATTCGTTTTTCTCTCTGTATGTGTATATGTGTGTCCATATATACATATAAAATAAATATACACACATAGAGACAGAGAAAATCTGAGAAAGAGAGAGAAAAAGAGGAGACAGAGAGACACACACAAGGATACACCCACATAAACACATACATAAAGATAGAATCAGAGAAAGAAGAGAGAAAGAGAAAGGATATACACATATACACATATATACATACACACACATATATACATAAATATACAGATAGATGTATATAAGATAGATGCTCTCTGTCCCCCCTTCCCTTTCTCCCTTCTTCTCTGTATGTTGTATATTCCCCCTTCTTTCATCTCACCTTTCCCCCTCCCCGTCTCTTCCTGTCCTTCTCTCCCATCATTACTCCTTCCTGCCTCCTGTCCCTATTTCTCTCATATACACACACTCTCTCTCTCTCTCTCTTCCACCCCGCTCTTCCTTCCCTCTTCCTCTCCAGAACCTCTACCTTCTATTTGTTTGTATAATCATACCTATCTTTATGACTCCAGCAAGGTGGAAAAGACCATAAAATGCTACTGTTTACTCAGAATTTGTTAATTTAAATATTTCATACTTAGCATAATTAGTACATAATTTTTAGATCTAATTTATGATAGCTGTGTTTCTATATTATATATATACTCTGGAGTACATTGAATGTATTTTCAGAATGCACAAAAATAATTTATGTCCATCTTAGAAGACCTGGAGCAAAATTTTACTCTTTTAAAACAGACAGGTTTGCAGTTTTCCTAATTTTGCTTTTATGATAAATTATTAAACATAGTTATAATAGCATGCCTAATCCCTGGTTCAGAACACAAATCCTGATTAAGACACTGATAACATGGAAAAGCCATCTATTTTACACAATTCATTTTACAATCTTATTTCCAGATACATACTACTTCAACTGACGACTGTACACACATACACAAAATAATTTACATGTAGATGACAATACTAAGAGAGTCAAATTTCATCAAAAGAAAGTAGATGAGAATCAAAAAGACATAAAAAGCTTGTTTGCTTAGAATGCACAAAATATAAATCTTTTGACACAAAAACCTGTTTTGTCTTTGAGAGTTTTGCTTTCTATAAATTATGCCTTATTCCTACCTTTAGAGGAGGTAGTTGTTTGAATAAGACAGAGTTATTCCCAGTTTTGAACTCGAGTTTGGAATACCACACCTGTAGCATTCTTAATTTTTTCTGGAAAAAGAAAAGCATCAAAAAAGATGAGTTTTTCTTAAGCTAGACCAGCCTAAAATCAGCAACAACAAAAAGTAAGCAATGATGAAACATGCTAAATTTATTAGTCACCTTCAACTTTGAGGAAAAAAATATATATATATATATTTTTTCCCCTCCTCTGGACTCTTTCCCAAATGTAGGGGGAAAAAAATGCTGAAACTGAAGGTAGAGTCAAAGCAGTAGTTGCAAAAGGTAAGATTTAATGTAGCTATTTTTCATCAGCAACATATAGACAGTTGGCAATCATTTAAATGTTAGACTTTGTGTGGGATGCTAAGATTTTGATGTCTGTCTCCAAGGACTTTTGCAAATAAAGCAACATGTTTTGACAACAGTGAGTTGTTAAAGAGCTAATTTAGCTCAGTTTGAATCTTTTGACAGTGGCACAGCTTAAGTAATTTTTTTCTGTCTTTAAGACCAGAAAGAAATATGGGGAAGGGCAAGATGCTATTCTTTTATTCAAATTTTGCTACTTATGAGTTGTTTGGGTTTTCCATTTTCTTTAAAAACAATATGAAATTCTAGCTATCTCTTTCAGCTTTTTCAAAGTCAAGGTTTAAAAGATTTCATTCATAAAAGTTTTGTGCATAATAAGTAGTCTTTTAAAATCTGATCAACCAAGATCATAGTGATACCAAGCATAGCCATGCAGCTATGCCAAGATATGCATTTAAGAAACCCAATGAGGCTGTAAGCCCTCTTCTCTTTCTAATGTCCTGCTTCATACTGCTACATTTCAATAACAATATTTCTCATAGGGAATTTAGAAAACAGGTTTGAATTACCTAAGAAAACAAATACATTATTTTTATAAACATACAAGAATTTAATATAGTCTATACAAGTCAGATTTTGGAGCCAACAACCCCCCACCCCCCCAAAAAAATGTGCAGTGTCACTTTGATCCAGCAGTGTCACTACTGGGTCTGTATCCCCAAGAGATCATAAAGGAGTGTAAAAATGTTGCAGCAGCCCTTTTTTGTGGTGGCAAAGAATTGGAAAAATAAGTGGATTGGGGAATGGCTGAATAAGTTACGGATGTAAGGGAATGAAATACTGTTGTTCTATAAGGAAAGATGAACAGAAAAGTCTTAGATATATTGATGCTGAGAAAAGTGAATAGAACGAAGAAAACATTGTACACAGCAGCAACAAGACTGTATGATGATCAACTAATCTCAGACAATTCCAATAGACTTGAAATGGAAAATGCCATTCACATTCAGAAAAAGAACTGTGGAAACTGAACGAAGATCAAACCATAGTATTTTCACCTCTTTTTTTGTTTTTTTCTTTCTCCTGGTTTTTCCCCTTTGTTATGTTTTTTCTTTATCGACATAATTCATATGGAAATGTTAAAAAGTGATTCTACATGTATAATATCAGATTGCTTGCTGTCTTAGGGAGGGGGAAGGAAGTAAGGGAGAAAGGAAAAAAAATTACTTCAAAAATTTTATAAAAATGAATGCTGAAAACCATATTTACTTGAAATTAGAAAAAATAACATATCATTAAAATAATTTTTTTAAAAGCTCAGTTCTAAATTGTTGCATATATGCTTCATTTAAGTTCCCATAGAAAAAGTTAGAGTCTGAAAAACACTTATTTTTCCAATCTTTAAATACAACACTTATATAAAATGTAATAATTCCATTTCTTCTTATGTACAAAGTTCTCAGGATAACTTTTCATGAAAGGGTTCATCTAAGCAATTAATGTATTTTAAAAAAATTTCAAAGCACACAACCTTGTCATTTTTCTGGGAATATTTTTAAAAGGCAGTTTCTATAATAAGCTTCTCTGCAAGATGACTAACATTGGTCAAATGAGATAATGCATGACTTCTGGTACATTTGTCTTGTTATTACACTTACAAAGGATCCGTTAAGAGAGAAATTTGCAATTTGTTCTGACACTTGGAAAAAAGGAAGAGGTGGCCTTATGCATTTTGAATGTTCATGAGTCTGAAAAAAAAAATCAAACAATTCCAAATAAGATCTTAATTAACTAGACATCCCTTGTTTAAAAAGAAAAAAAGAATAGTACTGATACTTGTGTGGTACTTTAAGGTTTATAGTTAACATGCGTTATTTTACTTGATCCTTAAAACCATTGTGCAAATTGGTACCATAACCATTAGTAACTCTGTTTTACAGATGAAGAAACTGGGGCTGAGAAAGTAAATGGTTTAATTATAGTTAATCAGTATCAAATATGGATTACCCTTGACCATAATTCCCACCCTATTTCTATTATACCAACTCATCTTTACTGCTATACTTTAAAAAGAAAAAGGAGGGGTAGCTAGGTGGCACAGTGGATAGAACAATGGCCCTGGAGTCAGGAGGATCTAAGTTTAAATCTAGCCTCAGACACAACACATCCTAGCTGTGTGACTTTGGGCAAGTCCCTTAAACCCAATTGCCTTAGGGGAAAAAACCAAAAAGATCTTTAAATGAAAAAGGAATGAGGAAAAGTAATTAAATATTTATTGTTCCAAATTTTAAGATGTCAAAAAATTAGTTGTCCAAAACAAATTCACTTGAAAAACATATTTCATTAATCTCACATTGATTTATGTCAGAATGAAGCTCAACAGTAATTTTATGAAAAAGATTTAAAAAAAGTTAATTCCTAATTATATGAAATAGATTAATTTTCATTTTTTAACAGATACTGGCTTATCCCTTCCAATTAGGTATCTGGCCTAATTATATACAATACAGAATACAGTATATACAACATATACAACATACAATAGAGTTAATCACTCATGTGCATCAGGCAAATTGCATGTATTGTCAGTCACCCTTGGCTGATGTGTCAAGTTAGTTTTGTTGAACTGCCTTTCTTCCTTCTGTCCTCACTTGTCTTGTTCATGAAATAGCTGGAGGTCAGGGTCATGGATAGAAGAGTTCATGGAGGGAAATGAGGTGTAAGAAGACTGGAAAGGGAGGAAGGACCTATGGGTTGAAGAGCTCTGAATGCCAATTTTATATTTGTTCCTAGAGCAATAGGAAGGCACTGGAGATTACTCTGTAGAGGAGTAACATATCAGATCTGAGCTTCAGGGAAATCACTTTAGTGACTGAATGGAAGATGGACTGGAGTATAGAGAGACTTGAGACAGGTAGGCCCGGTAGCAGGCTCATCCTAAAACCACAACTCAGGGGTGAGGTAACTAGGGCCTGCACCTGAGTGGCAGTGATGTCAGGAGAGATGGGGGCTTCTAGAGGCGTTTCCAACATGAAATCACCAAGTCCTGACAACAGCTTGGACAGAGATCATGAGAAATACAGGACGACTCCCCAGTTGTGAGCTTGGGGGACGAGGAGGATGGGGTGCCCTCTATAATAATAAGGCAGGAAGGAGCGGAGAGGGAGGATTTAGGGGGAAAGACAATGAGTTCTGTTTTAGACATGTTGAGTTCAAAATGTCTACTGGAAGTCTAATGTGCGATGTCTGAAAGTCAGTTAGAGATGCAAGACTAGAAGTCAACAGAGACGTCAGGGCTAGACAGGTAGATGTGAAAGCCCAGAAATAGTAATTAAATCCCTGGAAGCTGAGGAGATCACCAAGTGAAACAGCAGAGAAGAAGAAAAGAGGGTCCAAGACAGACCCCGGAGAGATATCTGTGGTCTGGAGGAGGATCCAACAAAGGAGACAGAGGAGCAGTGAGATAAGCAGAGAACCAAGAGAGCAGCGTCCCAAAAGCCTGGAGACAAAAGATTCTCAGAGGAGCACATTACGACTGCGAAAGGCCGCAGAGAGAGAGCCTTTCTTCTGAAGGCCAAAAATTTGGCAGGAAACTACTCAGTAGGAGACAGGACAACTGCCTCCCCTGCCTTTCTTCTTCCTCTTCCCAGCAGCAGGCCTCAGGCCAAAGGGAAGGTTGCTCCTCTTTGCAGTCTCTTTATACTGAGGTGCTCCACATGCCCCTTGGGTAAAAGGGAAAGCAGCAGAAGTTGCCTTGTGCTGGCAGAGTTGGAAGCTATTGCTCACCCCTCTTGTCTCCTTCCCTCAGAGGACATGCAGAAGGAGATGGAAGGCCTCCACATGTTTTTCTTTCTTTTTTTTTTATACGCTTCTTTAAAAACTTAAGTCAACATAGAGAGAACAGGATATAACATCAAGGTATTTTGAGATATATAGAGTAGGAAAGAGGGGAAACTCACAGCAAATGGCCTCAATTTTCTCAGTAAGATATATTGTTCTTTTGGTCCTGCTTTCTTCTCTCTGCAACATTTCATGCAAGTCTACTCAATTTTTTCTAAATTTTTCTAAATTTTGTATGGCACAGGAATAATTCATTACATTCATATATGATAATATCATCCATTTCCCAGTCAATGAGAATATATTTTTGTTTCTAACTTGTTATTTAAAAAAATAATAATAATGCTCTTATGAAAAAATTTTGGTATCTATGATCTCCGCAATATAAGATACTAGTAGTAGAATCTCCAGTCAAAGGGTATGAACAATTAATTAATTTTCTTGCATAACTGAAAACTGCTTTTCAAAATACTTGCACCAATAGGTTGGACTGCCCTTATCCTACTACAGTCCATCATCAGCTCACACCTGGATTACTGCAATAAACTGCTGGTAAGTCTGTCTACCTTTGGTCTCTTCCCCATTCTAGTCCATCCATCACTCAGCTGTCAAAGTGATCTTCCTAAACCTCAGGTCTGACTATTCCACCTTCCTCCTCAGTAAACTCCTATCATCTCCAGCATCAAATATTAAGTTCTCTGCTTGGCATTCAAAGGCCATCACCCTTCTCCTCCTTACATTTCCTACTTTCTTACACTTCCTTCCATTACATACTCTGAGATCTAATGACACTGGTCTTTTTTCTATTCCTCATATAAGACATTCCATCTCATGAATCTACTATACACATAGGAAATCTATAGAAGTAAAGAAGTCGGAGGCATACAGTAGGGAGGGAGTAGTCATAGACACTTCACATAACGGGCAAGATTTAAGCTGATTATTAAAAGGAAAGGTAAAATTTTAGTGGAGAGGAAGAACATACCAGGCAGATGGTCAGGATATGAAGCAACGTGAGAGTCAGGAAAGCATATATTTAGAGCACAGCAATAAGAACAATTTAGTTGAAGGAAAAGCCTAAGAAAGGAGGAGTAAATAAAGAAAACCATGCTAGAACAAAGTTACATAAGAAAAATATTTTTGTAAATACTAATCCTCTCTAGAATAACCAGTTAATTAAATCAGCTTTAAAAATCTTACCATGGTTTCAATGATAATAGTGAGGTTACCTAAGCCATCAGTAAGAGCAACATAGCTTCCACCTTTCACTAAATGGCCAACTGTTTTTAGATATTGCCATCCTGGTTGAGCAAACTGAGTGGTATGAGCTGTGGAAAGGCAAAAAGAAATTTAAAAACAAGAGCTCAAGGTTTGTTTCAAAAAAGAAATGAGGATCATTCTGTGTTAATTATATTTTTTGTTCCAATCTAATTATTTCCTACTTGTGTAGAAACAATATATCAAAAATCTTATTTCAACTTACTAAACAAAAAAAATTTGCAATTTATTTCAGTTAAATTTTGCTATACCTGAATTCTAAATATCTTACCAGCTCATTGGAGTTGTCCCTAATAAGCCATTGCACTCCACCCCAAATATGCCCATTGAGCTATATGGATTTTTGTATTAGTGTCCCAGTTTTCCCACATCCCCTGCAATATTCATTTTCCTGCCATCTTAGCCTATCTGAAACGTGTAGTGGTATCTCAAAGTTGTCTTAATTTGCATTTCTCTAATCAATAGTGATTTAGAATATCTTTTTATATGACTAGAAATGGTTTTAATTTCATCATCTGGAAATTGTTTGTTCATATCCTTTGACCATTTATCGATTGGAGAATGGCTTGAATTCTTATAAATTTGAGTCAATTCTCTATATGTTTTAGAAATGAGGCCTTTATCAGAACCATTAAATGTAAAGACAATTTTCCAATTTATTGCTTCCCTCCTAATCTTGTCTGCATTAGTTTTGTTTGTACAAAAACTTTTTAACTTAATATAATCAAAATTATCTATTTGGTGTTCAATAATGAGTTCCAGTTCTTCTTTTGTCACAAATTCCTTTCTTCTCCACAGATCTGAGGAGTAAACTACCTTATGTTTTTCTAATTTGCTTATATCACTTTTTTTTTTCCTGAGTCAATTGGGGTTAAGTGACAGCAGTCAGTAATTGAGGTGCATTCAGAATCTAAATTCAATGGCAAATTCTGACTAAAACCCAGTTACTTTCGCTCTTACTTAAATTCCGCACTATTTCAATTACATCTAGCTGGTATGTTTATGCCTCTAATCTGGAGTTTGGACAATTAGGATAAATGAATTTAGTGTACAGTGAAAGGTAGTATGGTACACTGTTTACAATGTATCTGTTTACAGATAACCATGACTAGAACATGTCATATGCATATAATGTGAAGCTTGGATTGTACATCTAAAAGAAGATCACTAATTAGAAATTATTTTTGATCAGCAGCATTGAGATCATATGGTTTTAAGAAGAGGAAGAACCTACTTAGGATATAGGAGGTAAACCGATCACTGAATAAAAAATTTAATTTATCTTGTACACATGCATGCACACACACACACATACACACACACACACACACACACACACACACGTAATTATTCTAGATATCTTCTGCTAGAAATCCCATAAGCATCACAAATTCAAAATCTTTACAATGGAATTCTCCCCCAAATCCATTCCTTCTTCAAACTTTCCTATTTTTATTAAAAGTCCCAATATCCTTCAAGGAAACCAAGTTTACAATCTTGAAATAATTCTGAACTTTCCCCTTCCTTCACAGGCCATCCCACCCCATCCAATAAGGTGCCAATTTTTATCAAATCTAACTCTATAACAATTCAGTCATCTGTCCCCTTATTTCCACTCACACTGACACTATTCATTACAAGCCCTCATCCCCTTTACTGAAACTATTCAAACACCTTAACTAGTCTCCCAGGTTCTAGTCTCTCCCCTATCTGATCCATTTTCCATGCAACAATAAGATAATTTTCCCAAAGCACTATTCTGGATGTATCATTTCCCTGCCCATGAAGTTTCATTAGCTTCCTATTAATCAATTTCCAGGATAAAATGGAAATTTTTTAGGTTAGCTCTTAAAAGTTGATCATAGTCTAGCTTCTGACTCCTATTAGAGTTGACCTTTGTGTTACAGTTAGATTAAGGTCTATGAATAATCAGTAGGTTAGTTATAACTTGTTGCTGAATTGATTTGGAGACCAGTTTATTACTGAATATTATATTTTAAATAACCTCTTTTTAGATGAACAAAACTAGTTCTCCATTTTTTTGTATAGTCAATTCAATACTCTACAAGTTACATTTTTTTGTAACTCATTCTCATATTAAATGCTGTTTCAGTTGTGCAATATAATGTGGTAACTAATTTGTGAAGGAAAAGTCATTCAACAATTACATTCAACAAACTTTTATTAAGCACTAACTGTGAGCCAAGAAGAATTTAAAAATAACCTTTTTACTGAAGTTTATATTTCATATACAACCCTTGCACAGATAAATAAATCTAAGATAATTGTGGGGAAGAGTATGGACAACCACAGTAAAGGCTCAGTAAAAGATTTTTCTGAGGATGGCACCTGAAGTAATCCTTGAAGAAAGCAGGAAATAAAAGAGGCAGAAGTAAGAAGAAAGTATATTCCAGGTATAGGTAACAATAGTATCTGCACAGTAGGAGATGGAACTAAAAGTTCAAGGAACAAAAAGTAGGCCCAATTTGATAGATACATTGAATGGTTGAGAGTTTTTGACTGAACATATAGCAATACATAAAATCCTTGCGATAAAAACTATTTCTTTGGTTAATTTGACTTAACTTTATTTTAAATACATAGTATTTTATCTCTTTGAAGGAAGATTACTAGGAAGAATCTGGTACTTACCTGAAATCCAGATAGGACTCTCTACAACATAATGTCCACTCCAAGGCTCCTGAGCAGTCATCAATCCATCTCTCCCAAAAGGTAGTTGCTGATAGTAACTAGCCACCAAGTTCCAAGCGATTGTTCTGAAAAATTGATTTGGCAAATAAGAAAGATCAAAACTACTTTATAATACAATTTAAGTTTGTAGAAGCTTAAAGCTCCCTAAAACCAATTGTTCTGAAAACTCTTAGATAAACTTCCTTCTTTTCAAAGAAAAGAAAAATAAAGTCAAAAATTGTCAAAAACTGTAACCAAAAAGGTTCTTCTTTCCTCGCTTCTGATACTTCTCACTAAACAAAAGTTAATTTATAAATTGTTTGATATTTTCTTCTTTTGAACTGCTAATTTATACCAAATTACAAATCACTAATACCCATGAATATGTTGGTAAATGTTTAACAACCAGCTTTCTGGGGCGGGGTGGGGGAGGGAAATGTATGCACAAAACACATTTAAGTTTAATCTGCTTTATTAGCATTTACCTCATCCCTTTTTTAAGTTTAGATGACAGTCAACAAAACAATAAATCAAGCTTGATTTGCAAAATTTGCCAACTTCTAAGGTGTAAATGTTCAAAATTAAAATTTAACAATCAATTCTCCTATGTCATTTGAGATGGTTGCAACCCACCCCTATATAACTATTTAAGTATACTGATAAAAACTTGCTCACGCAGTCATGTTGCCATTCACATAGTTCTGATTCAAGATACGGGCCCAGCAGCCTCCACCCACTTCATTATTAAAAGTACTGTAATCTTCAGAAGACCAAAGTATTTTTTGGGTCTTCAGGGCTTCAGGTACAGTATAAGTTCCAGGATAATGAGCCCTAGGACAAGAAAAATTGGGAGAAAATGAGCAAAGACCTCCTAAGTATCAAGGTTATTTGTGCCTTAGTTTTCCATTTCAAAACAAATGGTGAGAAGTTTGAGAAACAGTTGTAAATAAGCATAAAATGAATATTTAGAGAACCACACTGGATACATGACAAACCTAAAATATGAATTAACTAAAATACAAAAAATTTCAAATACTCAGGACCCTAGGGGAATGAGTCATTCTGGAGAACTAAATATCCCAGACAGGTCAGGACTAAATCTTTAATGAAAGCCCAAACTCATTTTGCTTTTAGTGAAAACTTTAAAAAAAAAAAAAAAAAAAAAAAAAGTTGTATTTCAGGTATTTGTAAAAAATGTATGTCAGGCATTTCTTAATTCTAACCAAGATCATTTCACAATAACATCAAGAATAGATTATTATTAAACTCCACAAAACTCAAAAGCAATGTTGCTTGGACAATCATTTGAGAGTCGTATTTATGAATCTAATTTCCCCTCAAAACTCTGTTTCACCTAATACTGTGATTTTATGAAACCAATTTACATCAACAAATATTAGTCGCTTATTACATGTAAAGGGATAAGTGAACATGGTAATAAAAGGATTTTTAAAAATGATAGAATCCTTGCTCTCAAGGAGCTTCCTCTCTCTCTTCTAGTATGACAGTCATCAGCTCTATATAACAGGATTGCTTTTATGAAATGACAACCTTAAAAAGGTCAAGACTAAATCTTGATTCTGTAAATACTTCTGTGAAAATGAGAGGAATGAGAAAGCTCCTGTTTTGAACCTGGATACCTTCTGATGATCTGTTGTTCCTTTTTAATCAGTATATGCTAATATAGTCCACAGGAATTGCTTTCCCTAACAAGGCAACCTGTAGGAAATATTTTAAAAGCAGTGGGAACAAGGTTTCTCTATGTTTAATAAACATCAGTGATATTTGCACATGGCACACTCAGCAATGAAGCATTTTATCTTGTCTGGGTAGATAAATTTAATGACAGGAAGATCTGGTTCCCTACCTCTAGGTCTGTTGTTTTCACAATAAATTCTCAAGTCCTTATCTGAGATATAATATATATATATATATATATATATATAAATAATAGCCTTGTTTGGACCTGCCATCTCTCTCAGGCCCATGTATACTCAAGATTCACTCATCAAGTAGTTATTAAGTACCCAGAGTGTGTCAAGAACAATTCAGTTAAATTCAGAGGACACAAAAAGAAAAGCCAAAACAGTTCTGGCCTTCAACTTAATTAGGATAGGTTTCAGGGAAGAAAGCAGACTATCCTATAATCTGTTCCCAAACTATCATTTTCTAGTTGCATATACAGATCAGCTCTATATCTCAAAGAAAAGAAATTGAGGAACAAGATCATAGTTAAGCATGCAGATTTCTTTTCAATCAAAGGGGAAACATTATGGAGCAATGGGGGGAAATAGTTACTGTTCACTTGTGTTCAAATCTTTGAGGTTTTCTTTGGCATTTCCTTCTCCAACTCATTTTACAGATTAAAATTTGAGGCAAACAGGCTTAAGTGATTTGCCCAGGATCTCATTGCTAGTAAATGGCTGAGGCCAAATTTGAACATGGGAAGGTAAATCTTGCTGACTCCAGGTCCCCTTGTAATGCTCCAAGAGAAACTGAGGCAGTACTACAGATTGAAGACTATTAATATTTTATTGATATTAATGGAGAGGTAAGACTAGTTGATTGAATAAAACTATTGTCTCAAAGTATTCAATGATCTATTGAGGGGTATCAAGGATTTTAGAAGACTGCGGCACTCAGGGAAATGAAGGCAGCTCAAGAGGCAGAAGGAGGGGTTGGGCACTAGGGGCATTAGAGTTCCAGGAAAGGACTATCAATTCAGTTCTGACAGGTTGGGCGTGTGGAGGATCATAAATTCTGATAAGTTTGGGAAGAAGCTAGGAGACATTAAGTCTGAAGCCAAAAGATAAGGGGGATGTCTAGGTGTTTGAGATGGGCCATCTGGAGGTTTTATGACTCTTTGGAATGCTAACTCTGCAGCCCAAGTATTCCTGATGGCCAGAAGGGAAGGGGAGTTGCTACTGAGGCAGAACAAGTAAGGGAAACTGAAACAGAACAATTGAGGGAAACTGAGACATGGGAACTATGGCACAACACACTATAGCAGCCCTTTTTTTTTGCTATCCACAAATGTAATTTCACTTAGAATTTCATCTTCATCTTACATGAAAGACTACGGTCAAAACCCTTTTAAAAAAAAATTAAATAAGGATATAGACCAGCCATTTCCAGTTACTTTCTATTAATAACTTAAACTGGAATAGGAACTACATAAATCTTTTAATTTGATGATGTTACTTTCTGCATTCTATCTTGAAATTAATGAAAACAAAGACTGTTTTATTTGGAAATGATGCTCTCTCCTCGTAACCAAAAATATTTCATATTCTACCTCTCCAGATTATATATTCTATCTCCCATAAAGATGTCCTCTGCTCTTTCTGTAACATTTTTATTACTTTTTAAATGCTTGTTGTGCCACAATTCTCCTGTCTCAGTTTCCCTTAATTGTTTGCCCTGGTGGCAAACCTCCTCTTCCTGGCCATTAGGACTGAGATAATTAGGGTAGGGGCTCTGGCCATTTAGCATTCCAAAGAGTCATAAAACTCCAGATGGCTTATCTCCAATATTTGGACATATCTTTCTGGTCTCGGACTCAGTGTCTCCTAGCTCCTTTCAGAATTTAGGATCCTTCCTCCATATCCCCAACCTATCAGAACTAAATTTATGGTCCTTTCCTGGAACTTGTATCCCTTAGTGTTCTACCCCTCCTTCTGCCTTTGTTTCCCTGAGCGCTGGAGCCCTATAAGAGTCTTTGGAACCCCTCGCTCCATAGGCTGGATGCTTTGAGACAAGTGTCTCATTCAGTCCCATCCATAGCTATGTATTCTAAACTCTCCACCACTATCAATAATCTCTATATTGCCTTAGTTTCCCTTAGCATTACATGTTGTGAACCCCTTTCAAAGGCAAAGATTCTATAAGTATATTGAAGTCCTTATGTAGATCAAGGCTAAATTTTATTAGCTGGCTTACAGCTAGTGAACAGTTAACAGAATCTATATTAACATTTCTCTTCTCATGCAAATGTTTTATTTTCCTTAAATGTCCTCATTAGGGGATGTTAGGTGAAGAGTATTTCCAAAATTAGCCCTAGAAAAGGAGTAAACAAACAGAGTTTATCACATTGTCAGGCTTTAAGCTCTACTTTAATGAGCTAGCATTCCCTAATGAAGACAAGAGTAGGGCAAACACAATATAGGGTATCTGTGCTGAATCTAGCATCAATATGGTGAGTGAATGGTGGGGAGAGAGGGAAACCAGACTGCCTAAGGAGAAATGAACTAGCCCAGAAGGTAGAAAATGGTTCTATTGCTCCCGTCAATCATCAGTAAGATCAAGGAATTAGCCTGTAAATGGTCTCAGTTCTTTTAACCCGGGTGAAATAGGAATAGATAGAAAGACAGACAGATACACAGACAGATAAATAGATGGCTGGATGGATAGATAAAAGCAAATTTAAATTTTAAAAAGGAACACTCAGTATGAGATAACAGGAACAAAGTTTCATGAAATGCTTATTTTATTTGACATCTGTAAAATTTAGAATAAAAATAAAATAACAAAATTAAAGTTTCATGAGCAAGATAAATGTAGATGTTTAGTTATTTCTCAATAAAATGAAGGAACTAGATCTCTAATGACCCTTCTACATCTATACCATAATAAAGGATTCTTTAACTCTATGCAAACAGAACAGTAAATATATCAGCTGAATAGCCTTCTAGAAATGAAGTACTCTAAAATGAAAATAGATTTTAAAATATTTTATAGACTTTTTACTCATTTTAATGCAATGTCAACTCCTGAGGTTACTTAATAAATACCTACCAGTAATAGTACTATGAATGTCATTATAACTCCCTTCAGGGAGGGAGAAGTCATTACCATTTTCAATATAGGATTAAAATTCATGGTCAGAGAGGTTCCCCCCCCCCCTCAAATAACAATATGAGGGACAGGTACTAGAAGTCCTGACCAGCAAGCATGACTTATTATCTAAGAAATTAGATTCACTCTTTTAGATATGAGAAAACTAAGTTGGCTGGGCCTGAAAGACTTCTAAGGTCACACAGATAACTTTGCTTTTATTATGCTGTTGTTGTAACTATCTAGTTTAATTGAGGTAGTAAGACACACCCAAACATCATGGAACACATAGAATGTAGGTCATTTTCTCAGGCTTAAAACTATTTTTAGCATCTCACATGAATGCAAAAGATATGACAGTGAACACTGAGTCAGAAGATATTATTCCCCTCTACACACTGTACATCCCAGCTGAACTTGTGTTTTGGCTGTCCACACACAATCCTCCATGTCCAATCTATGCACCTTTGTACTGGGTTATCTTCGAAGCCCTGAATACTCCCCCACATCCCCTCTTGTCTCTTAGAATCTTCTGTTTTCTGTTTCTGTACCTTCTATATGTGACAAATGAAAAAACCCCATGAGACAGTTTCTGGGTAATTGATAACCAACTCTTTAATCAGGCTGGCTAATAATCAATAAATTAAAATGTTTCTCTCAGTAACCAATGACAAAAGATATGGAGCTTTAAATAATCCTTGAAAGGGAATTCCCTTGACAATTGAAAATGAACCCTGATTGGTGGATATTCAAGGTGAGCCAGAAGTATTCAGTTCTTCCTATTCCTGAGAATATGGCTTGATCATGAGACTCAGCCACCTCCATCCAGACCACTCTGGTTATTTTTCCCCTTCATGAGACAGGTCACCCTAAATTTTAATGGAAGGGGACAAGGGGCTCTTTTCCTCAGGGTAAGAACTAATCCAGAATATATATATATATAAGTCTGGACCTTAATTTAATAATTGATTATTAATATAATAAAAATTTTTTTTCTCCTATTAAAGCTTTTCCTAATGCCCCATTTAGCTTAAAAAAAAAAGACCATTTAACTTGTATTTGTTTTGTAGTATGTATTTATTTATGTGCATCTGCTATCTTCTCTGATAGGATAAGACAAAGATTATTTCATTTCTTCTTATTCCCAGCTCCTAGCATGCTGCCCAGGCCATAGCAATCATTAAATAAATCTTGTTGCTTAATGAACTGATAGAGGTAAGGACTAAGTATCTTTTTTTTTTTTTTCCAATTTTCATATTCTCCCCAGAAACTAGTACTATTTCCTATACAAAGTAGGCATTTAATAAACGTTTAAGTTTTCTCATTTGTCAGTCAATAGTCATTTAACAAGGGTTTATTAAGTGCTTACTAAGTGCTAGGCACTGTGCTGATATTTATAAAATGAGATGGTCACACAGCTATGATGTATTAAATATCTGAAGCTAGATTTGAACTCGGGTCCTCCTGACTTCAGGGCACTGCACCACCTAGCTGCCCCGAGGGGGAGAAATGACTTCTTTTACCAAGTCTCAAAAAACTTTTCACAGATTTACAAATTCTCAAAAACCTCTTACCTATACTTATACTATGATTAAAAAAAAAAAAGAGCTAAAAATAATACCAACATGTTAAAAACAAAAGCACCAATCTTGTATAAATGTCTTATCAAAAGTATTATTAATTAAAGGAAACAGATAAGAGTGACTCTGTAAAGTTGCAGACTAAGATGGAAAAAACAAATAAACTCATAATATACAGGGCAAACACAAAAAACAACTAGTTTCAAGAATGTCCTACCCAATAACATCAACAGCCTTCATGAGTTCATAATCATGTAGCATAGCAAAGGAAATGGGCTGCCAGAGGTAATCGCTGGCTATGATCTTCACTCTTTTCAGGCCATTCTGATAAAGCATTTCTCTTAATACCTTTAAAGAGATAAAAATCACACATATAGCAAAACAAAAAGTAAAAATGGTAAATGGATTTTCAATTTTGTTAAATAGCTCTCAGAAATAGCTAATGATTTATTTTTTTTTTTTAAGAAAAGACTGACAACCTAATATAATGATTAAAAGGTCCAAAGCTCTCAGTATGGAGATCCGACCATTAGGTAATATAATATAGCCCAAGGAGATCACAGACAGGAAACAAAGGTCCCATAGATATAAAAATTTTCATAGCATCATTTCTTGTAGTAGTAAAGAACTTTAAAAAAAATTTAAATTTAAATTTAAAAAAAGGCAGGTGTTCACTGACCAGGTAATAGCTTAACAAATTACAGTTACATGAATGTAATGGAATATTGCCACATGGTAAGAAATAACAAATGTGAATAATTCATGGAAAGACATACATGAATGAAGAATGAAGAAAAATCAGTCAAACAATATACATAATGATTATAACATAGGGGTAAAAACAAAACTACAACTGAACATCGTACAACATAATTTCCAAGCCAGACACCAAGGCAAAGTTAGGGAAAATGTAACTTCTTCCTTTAACTATAAGGTTGGAGGCAAGAGATGTGCAAAATGGCATAGATTGTCAGATTTGTTTATTCTGTTAAGTAGTTCTGTTGAACTATTTTTTCCCCTCTCTATTTTTTTTTTTAGTTATAAAAGAGGTTTGAAGAAAAGCTAAGATATGGAAAAATAAAAGATACTTTAAACATTTCATTTATGTACATAGATTTCTAGTTGAAATGTTGAAATTTTAAGCTTCAATATAATATTACTTTAAAAAAGACAATGTCATTATTTTTAAATTAATCTACAGAATGTGACAAAAAAAATCCAGAGATAAAAAAGATTGGTCTAAAAATATTAATGTTCTTAGAAGAAAAATCATTTTATTCTATACTGAAGGTAAAAATGCTTGTTCTTACTACACCTTAAATGAAGAAATAAAGGGGGAAAGCCTGGATCTTAATTTTATAGTTCATTATTAATAATTAACAAGCCAAAAGGGGCAAAAAAATCATCAATTAATAGATCAGGCAGTAAGTAGTAGGTGTTAATAACAAATTAAATTATACTGGCAATCATGAATTTGGTGGGCAATATTGTCAAACTGCTTGCCTTCTCAATGGGAGGGGGGGAAGGAAGGGAAAGAATTTAGAACTCAAAAATTAAAAAAAAAACTAATGTTATAAACTTTTTACAAATAATTTTAAAAATTCAATCTTTTAGAAAAAAAAGGTGATAGATATGTAGGCAATATTAGAGATTTGGAGGGGATGCAAAGTAAAAATGTAATCTCTTAAGAACCTGAGCAAAAAAATTAGCACATTAATAATTTATTAACTTAATAATTTACTAACATGATTCATAATTTATTATTTGTTAATAGTGATATCCAATATTTATATGGCAGATAGGTGACTAGAGTATGGGACTTGAGGTTAGGAAGACTTATCTTCCTGAGTTCAAATCTGGTCTCAGACACTTAGCAGCTATATGACCCTGGACAAATCACTTAACTCTATTTGCCTCAATTTCCACATCATAAAATGAGTTGGAGAAGGAAATGGCAAACCACTCTTGTATCTTTGCCAAGAAAATCAAAATGGGTTCATTAAAGTTAGACATAACTGAACAATATTTAGCTAGCATTTATTATGTGCCAGGCACTATGCCAAGTGTTTTAAACATAAACACAATAACGCATTTACAGATAACTTGTTTAATACTGTTAAATGTGGCCATGTTTTATAGTTTTTCAAAAAAGAAATCTATATAAAGTAGCTAAAGAAACCTTTCTGAAGGAAATAGAGCATGAAGGATGACTGGGATTTTGATAAGACACAAGTTTTTTAGGTAAGAATTCCACTAATACTTCCAGTTAAAGATGGTGACACGAAAGAGATAGAAGTCCGGCTTTCCCATATAAATATCAGCAAATATGTGAAATCAAAAAAAGATAAATGTTAAAGAAGACCAAAGAAAAAAAGAAGTAACCTCCTATATCCATCCATAACTACATTAAAACAACAACAAAAAAAAAGTTGGCAGAAATGAGTTTTACCAGGGAAGCCAGCAACAATTCTATGGAAATCTCAAAATCTGAAAAGTGGATTCATTATAGGGAAAGCAATGGGAGTACAAGTAAAAAGGTCTGTGGAGGCAGGAGAGAAGCTGCACTGGGGAAGGCAACATGAGTTCCCATAAATGCACATGAAGCCAGTCAACCTACACTCTTGAGAAATGCAGCTATTGCAAAGTATAATAATTAGGGGCCTTCAGTCAGATCCTAACCTGTCAAAACAGAAACAAAAATAAAAACCTGGTCCTAGAGATCATCAATAGGAAACTATTACCTCACTATGCACTCCTCAAAGTACTGGAAGCTACACAAGACAGAAAGATACTAACAACTAAACCCTAACATAAGCATCCTAGTCTAAATTGACAATGGCAATGGCATCCAGAGAGTGATCAACAGGACCCAATAAGGCTCACCTGCTCTAGTAAGAAGACTGGGGTGGACTTACCTATGCACAAAATCCCAAACCCAGAGCCAAGGCTGAAAAAAATGACCAAAGCAAGGGACAAATACTATCAGGTGAGAATCAAAAAGTCAATCCAGAAGTAAAAAAAAAAAAAACAAAACAAAACAAAACAAAAAAAAAAAACAAAACAAAACCCTATAACAACTATAAGTAGATCCCTGGAGGGGGAAAAAAATTACATGGCCACACAGACTACAAGAAAGGCTAAAAGAAAGGAAATAATTTTTTAATGATATTAGAAATGAAATGAGTATATCTCAAAAGAAAAAACTGAAAGAATATAGCTTAGAAGAGAACACTAGAAAAAATTTTACTCAAGCAGTGAATTTCCTGAAAAATAAAATGCAACAAACAGAACTCAATGATTTGCACAAGACAGTAAGAAATATTACATTAAAGTTGATACTGGAAAAATAGAGGGAACTGAAATTGACTTGGAAAAGTTAATTCAAGAATCTCTAGATCTCTGAAAACCATGACCAAACAAAAAAATTTGGACACCATGTTTTAGGAAAACATAAAAGAAAATTGACCCAATCTATTAAAACCATATGGCAACTATAAAAAATCCACCCATTACCTCTCAAAAGAAACACCAAAATGAAGAAACATAGAACATTATAGCCAAAATCTGAAGCTTCTAAGTCAAAGAAAGAATACTGCAGTTGGACAAAGAGTTCAAGTACCCAAGAACCAGAGTCAGGATCATGAGATGTACTCTCCCACAGTAATGAAGCATTAAATTATTTTCCCAGGGTTACACAACCAGGATGTATCACACTCAGAATCTGAAATCAAGTCTTACTGATACATAGTTAGTGGAACTGTGAACAGATCCAACCATTCTGGAAAGAAATGTGGAGCTATGCCCAAAAAGTTATCAAACTGTGCATACCCTTTGACCCAGCAGTGTTTCTATTGGGCTTATAACCCAAAGAGATCTTAAAGGAAGGAAAGAGCCCCACATGTGCAAGAATGTTTGTGGCAGCCCTTTTTGTAGTGGCTAGAAACTGGAAACTGAATGGATTCCCATCAATTGGAGAGTGGCTGAATAAATTATGGTATATGAATGTTATGGAATATTATTGCTCTGTAAGAAACGACCAGTAGGACGATTTCAGAGAGGCCTGGAGAGACTTGCATGAGTTGATGCTGAGTGAAATGAGCAGAACCAGGAGATCATTATTCACGGCAACAACAATACTACATGATGATCAATTCTGATAGACATGCTTCTCTTCAACAATGAGATGATTCAAACCAGTTCCAATTATTCAGTGATGAAGAGAGCCATCTATACCCAGAGCAAGGACTGTGGACCACAATACAGCATTTTCACCTTTTCTGTTGTTATTTGCCTGCATTTTATTTTCTTTCTTTTTTTTTCTTCTTGATCCAATTTTTCTTGTGCAGCAAGATAACTGTAAAACTATGTATACATATATTGGAATTAACATATATTGTAACATATTTAACATGTATTGGACTACCTGCCATCTAGAGGACAGGGAGGAGAGAGGAGGGCAAAATTTGGAACAGAAGCTTTTGCAAGGATCAATGTTGAAAAATTACCCATGCATATGTTTTGTAAATAAAAAGCTTTAATTTAAAAAAAAAAAGGAAAAACTGAACAAAAAAAATTAACTCAAGTCTTTCTAGAGTTGAAGCATTCTCTATCATATGTCGTGTATCCTTTCATCTAGTGCTAGGATCATAAATTTAGAATCGGAGAACCTTAAAAGTCATCTCCTTTATTTTACAGGATCAGTAACTAAGGGCCAGAAAAGGTCAGTGGACTTATCCAGGCTCATTCAGCTACTAAAAGTCTGATGAGACATTAGAACTCAGGTCTTCTTGACTTCCTGCTCAGTGTTCTATCAATTATACCAAACTACCTCACACTTTAAAAAAAAAAAATTAAAGTTCTATAATAAAACAAATGCAATTTATTTAGACCACTATAATTAAGCTATCATTCTATTATTGAGTTTTTGAAATAAAATCAATGACTTCAGTAATTACAATGGACTCATGATCTCATTTGGTATGAGTACTGCCTACAACCAATGCCAATACCAACAGTATATATAAATTTAATCCATGTCTTATCATACTGTGCAATTCTGGTCCAATTATATACATATATATATATATATATATATATATATTAGAGAGAGAGAAATACATAAAACAAGATTAGCAAACATGCTGCACACTGCAAAGGAAAACAAAGTGCAAATAAAGTCTGATACAATGGATGGGAGAAAAAAAATCTGTTTTAAATCTTATGTTCAATAGAGATGTTTTAGGAGTTTTTTTTTCAAAGTTTTCTAACTTCATGAAAACATGATTTTGATAATAATTTAGGTACATCTTTATGAACCTAGATAGAAAACAAAAATTTATAAGGCAAAAAATAAGCTATTATTTCTTGCAATAACATTAAATAAAAGGGTTTCATTTAATTTAATTACAGTAAGGAGAAATGTTTCAAATAGTCAACTCACACCATTTTTTTTTCCTTAATTATTTCTAAGTTAGAATAGATTATGAGTTTGTTTTCATCTTTTCCTTTTGGCAGGCAGTTTAATCTTTTGCTATACTGAGTACTTTTAAAGAGATTATTTCCTATAAACAAAAACTTATAAGTATTCAAATCTCAATACTGAGAATGATTTTACAAATAGAAATTATTTCTCTAGGAAAGGAGTACTGAGAGCTGACCTAATACTCAGAAAGACCACTAAATCTCTCTCTTTCCCTAGCAGGCCTCTAAGACCCTAAGTTGCAGAACAGGAGACATATGCATGTATAGAGACAGATTCTTCACAGCAAGTTCCCTACATTAATGATAAATGTATAAATCTAGACTACCCCTATTTCCTATCCCTGCTTTCTCCCCCCCCCAAAAAAATTATTCCTATCTTTTTTTTTTTTTTAATTTTCTCCGCTGAAATACACCAGGACCAAAAAAGGGCTGAAAAATTATTGACATCTATGGAATTCATTTGTCATTATGGCATGAAACAAATGCTAAAACACCAAAATGAAAGGAGATTTTTCTCAATAATTTTACAAGCAACAAAATAAATGTTTTGGAGTTGCCACAGATTTAATTTCAGGGGATAATAAAGATTTTCTTCTGCCAACAGCAGCATGGAAATAAGTCTTTCAAAATACTACAAACCTTTATATATTGACTGTCAAATGTTCTCTCATTCCAAATCTACAAAACAAAATTTTTAAAGATAAGGTTAAAATATAAAAGTTTGAATGTAAAAGAAGTCATCATAAAGGCCATTCCCTCCCTTCCCATATTTCAAATTATGTGACTGTTGCTTTTTTTTAACTTTCCCTCCTTATGGAATTCATACATTATAAGGCACCAGGATGTTTAAAAAAAAAAAAAAACACTTTGTTTTAAAAGAATTTAGCATTTACTGCATAATTTACTAGAACCTAGATAACAGGCTAAAAAAATTAATCCCAGGCCTAAAAAGTTAATTAGAAAGCCAGTTTAGAATCAGTCAGAAAACTATTTAGCAACCTACTAAGTGGATACCAAAAAATGTATTAAAGAGCCAAATGGAAAAATCAAATACTTAATAACTATGGGAAGAATAGGAACAAGAAATAGAAACAAAGTCCATTATGCTCAGACAATCAAAGTTTTAGAGGCACTATGCTCCCTTTCACATGAGGGAATCAAGGCCCATAGGGTAAGCAACTTGCCCCAAATCTCAAAGTTTTTCAATGGCATGGCTAGAGCATGGCTCTCCAGCATTCCAAATAAAAGCAGAGAGGAAACTGGATAGCATTTCCAAAAAAGTAAGGATAATTTTTATCACTATCAACTACCAAAGGAAAAATTTAGCCTATGACAAGAAAGACCAGTTAAACAATAGAATGCAAATTGGGTTTAAATATAAATATAAAGTCTTAATTAAAGACACATGGTTTACAAAAAAATAAATAAATAAAAGGTACTTTAAATATATTACTAACCCCAATATAATCAATATCCAAATTGTGATGTTGTTTAGCACCCAATATCCAAGACACAACATATAAAGCAGTAATTTGGGGTTGGACATAAGGCCAGTTTTGACCTTGACCTATCCAACCAGGAAATGACCATGGCAATCCTAAAGAAAGAGATAATCAACAGATAAAAGGCTAAGTTAATAGATCAAACCTAATTAACATAAAAATTAATACTTAGTTTTACACACACACACACACACAAAATCAGGGAACATATTCTCATTTGGTAAATGTCATAGAACAGGCATCCATGTTCTTTTCCAATAATAATCCTGAGTGCTAAGTTTTTTTCTAAATTGAGAAGAACACTTTTTTTTAATACCCAACACCTTCCCAACTCTTTCCACAACTTCTCTGATGGAGTCAAGAAGGTAGGGCATTAAACTACTCTCAAAGCTTCCTTCTTAGCAGGCTCAGAACTTTCCAGGTAGTTCTCTATTTTCTATCTGTTTCCATCTGCATTAACACTCCACAGACTATCATGCCCCATACTGGATATCTCCTAGAATTGTCCTCCATTTCAGATTCCTTTTGTTTACTGTCTCTCTCATTAGATAGTCACTTTTTTTTTTTTTTTTTTTTTGCTGAGGCAATTAGGATTAAGTGATTTTCCCAAGAAGTCAGCTAGAAAGTGTTAAGTGTCTGAGGCTAGATTTGAACTCAGTTCCTCCTGACTTCAAGGCTGGTGTTCTATCCACTATACCAACAAGCTGCCCCAATTGTAAACTCTGCTAAGGACAGGAATTGTCTTTATTTGTATTCCCAGTGCTTAGCACAGTGCCTAGTATATAGAAGGCACTTAATAAATGTTTATTGATTTAAATTTATTGAAAAAGAAAAAACAATTAGGAAACATGTCTACGGCTTCAAAGGGAAAAGGGGGATATTTTAAGAGTTTGTATCTATCTAATTTATTTGGGATCTAATCTAATTTAAGAGTTAGCTCTAATTCTAAACTTCAAGTTGAATGTTAGCTAAAAAAAAAAAAAATTGGTATAAACTAACCAAAAAGATCATTAAATGATTTCTATATTACTATAAGGAATGACTGATTATATATGGTCATTACTCTTACTACCTAATGACAAGATTCTTGCCAGAGTTTTCCCTAATAGGCTAATCCTTCACCTGGAAGATAGTCATCTACCTGAGAATGAGTGTGGCTTCAAAAAGGGCTGAGGAACAGTCAATATAGTGTTTGCTGCCCAACAACTTCAGAAGAAATGCCAGGTATAGAACAGAGGTCTAAAAAAAATTCATTGATCTGATTAAGGCCTTTGATACTATCAGTCTTGAGAGCTCATTAAAAATTATGTCAATCAGGATTATACTTTAGTTTCATGATAGCATGCTTGCACAAGTTCCAAATAATACATAAGAAGCTCTTGTTGTGCTTTCCCAGTCACCAATGAAAGGAAGCAATGTTGTGAGCCAGCCTCCATGCTTTTTAGCCTAATGTTTTCAGTAACATTGTCAGACACCTTCAAAGTCAGCTACCACACAAATAGTAAATTATTTAATCTGAAAAAACTAAAGTGAAGAGAATGTGGTGCATGAAATTTTGTCCGTAGATGTCCATGTAATCACTGCAGACTCTGAAGTTGAGATTCAACAAAGAAGGGATCAGTCCTCTGTTGCTTATGCTAATTTTGGCTTAATATGGAACCATTAATTATAGCAAATGAAGGAATTTTGAATGCTGTGGATGAGTTCACCACCTTGGCAGTATACTTTCCAAGGATGTCCATATAAATAAGACTGACACATGCACTGCCAAAGCTACCTCAATGTTTGGGAGGTTAAAAAAAAATTATGGGAAAGAAGTATTAGACTGTTAAACTGAAGGTCTACAGAGCCATTGTGCCAACCTCATTGTTGTGTGCTTGTGAAATCAAGACAGCCAAGAGTGCCATGCCAGGAATCTGAATTACTCCCATTTGAAGATCATTGGCAGGATAAGGTACCAGACACTAAAGTTCTTTCTTGAGCTCAATTGCCAAGCATTCAAACTCGACTTCAGAGAGTACAACCTCAAGGCACTGGCCACACATATTTTATGGAAAACTCACAAAAGAAAAGTGCTCACGTAGTGGTCAGAGGAAGTGATACAAGGACATGCCCAACCTCCGGGATCAATTATATGGCACTGGAAAACGGCAAGCCCACCCAGCATGGAATGCCCACATCCACCAAAGAAGGTGCTACATGTGTGGGTGAAGCAGAATTGCAGTAGCCCCAAAGAAACACTCCAAATGTCCACATGGACTCTTTGCCTGGCCTGTGCTAGAACCTTTAGAGCTTGTATTGGAATGATCAACCACAATCAGATACACTGTACCCTGACTCCAACATGATGTCATTTTGGTCTGCTTCAAAAACAGACAAGAACCAAACAACTATATTATAGATACTATTATATATTAAATAAAATCTCATATTTCAGTAAAATATCATTTCATATATTTGTACTATTATATAGTATATTATGCCTAATGTAACTATATATTATATTAATATTTATATGTAATGTATATGCTGCATATATTTTATATATTTATTTTATAGTGTTTGATAATATACTAAGCATAATATAGTATATAGACTTGCATGTACTTTTATTTTATTTTTATATATGTATTTTATATGTGTATTACATATTTTATAGTATGTGGACATATATCACTTACATAATATTATAAAATATGTATGACATAGTAATTATATATATTACCATTTATATGTAATGTTCATTTAATAATCTCTTAGTGAATTTATACCAATATATATTAGACTTTATTGTTTTATATATATATATCACACATATACATCACCTGGGGAGGAGAGGAAACAGGGAATACAAATAAACAACATGTTTGAATATTCCTCAGTCCCTGTGTGACTTTAAATAAGTCAGTTAACCTTTCTAAGCTTTGGTTTCCTCACTTTAAAAATGATTGGCCTATAAGATTTCTAGGCTCCCTTGCAAACCTGTAATAGTAACATGAAAACAGAAAATAACTGAGCTGATTTAGCAAGCATACCAAATCAAAACATCTTTAATATACAAGGTGATATCCCAAAGTGAGAATCTATTAACTAAGCACTCTACTTAGACACCTTAAAACTATACTTATTCTGATAATCCTTTAATTGTGGACAGCACTGTTAGAAGTCCTTTTCTATAATTACTCTGAATTTATGAAACATACTCTAAAAAAATGCTGTATGACTTTATAATCACATCCTATTCTAGAATTAATAATTGATATTAATGTTCATCCTTTGAGAAACTTCATTTCAGGAATCATCCAAGTCTTCTAAAGCTAGTCCAGTAAATAATTGAGTTAAGCTATTAGATATGACTCCAAATGACATTTGGTTGATTTTCAAAATCAAACTCCTTTTCAAAACTAAAAAGTAATTCCAGTATAAAAAGAAGTCTTTTCCTCATTAGGATCATAGGCAAGCTTTGAAGGAGAATCAAAAGTTAAAATTCTTACCAATAAGTTTAATATTGGGATTCCTCTTCTTAGCTTCCTTCATTAGCCACCATTCATAGCCCCGAAAATAATTCTCATCATTTGCATAATGCATATGAGAGGGTTCAGTGCCATCTAAATAAGATGAAACAAAGGAAATAAGTTTATAGTTCACAACTTCAAACTAAGCTATCTTCATCCAAACACATACTTTTAAGAAACAACATTCTAGACTCTGACCTGAAATCTGAGAATAACTTTACAGGAGGGTTTCTTTAATGATCAAAACTTAATATTTCATATCTTTTCCTTGAAATTAAATAATCACACACAAGAAATATTTAAAGCCTGTTGTCCTTAGAATTTGCCTTACACTCTACTTTTACATTTGTGCTCATAGTTTTTACTCTGCCTGGAATGTCTTCTACCTTTTTCCTATTCGCAATCTAGCCTTTTAAAATGTCAATATTACAAAAATGAACAATTTTGAGGATTTTTATATGATGAAAAAGGAAATGAACAGAACCAGAAGATAATTTATACAATAACAATATCAATATAAAAACAGACATCTTTGAAAGCTGTAAGAACTATGATCAATCCAATAACCATGATCACAGAGGACCAATGATAAAACTGTATGAACCATATATTGACTTAAAAAACCACTTGTTAACTTTATCTATGTTCTACTATATTTTTATTTCCCATATACATTTTAATTTGGTTCCTGAAGCAGGAGGAATGTTGCAGACTGCACTGGCCCACAAGCCACATGTTTGGTACCTCTAATATTATCCTCATTATAGAGAAGTGAAGGATTTAGGAAAAAGAATGAGTTTTATATATATGTAATGGAGGCAGGAAGGAGGGTTAAAGATACCAATATATCATATTGGTATGGGTAGGGATATGGGTATATATCCTGCCATTGAGGGAATTTGCTTTGCTTGATTATATATTTCTCAGAATATTTTTTCCTTTTTTTTCAGTAGCGTAGGGATGAGTGTGAAAGGAGAAAAAATAAATCTTTGCTGATTTTTTTTAAGAAAAGAGAGTGTTACACAGATATGGAATATTGCACTCTGTACTTTTATATTAGGTTTCTGCACTAATATACTTAACTCTTATTATTTAACTGTTATAAGATATTTCTCACAAAATAGGAAAAATCTATAAATGTCTATAGTGTAAAAACAAAAAATATAAAATTTTTGAGATGATATAAACAATAATAATAATAATAACTAATATTTATTTATTCTTACTATGTGCTAGGCACTGTGCTAAACACTTTACAATTTTTATCTAATTTGATCCTCATAATTACTCTAGAAGGTAGATGCTATTATTAGTCCTATTTTACTGATGAAAAAATTGTATAAAAGAGAGATCAAATAACTTGCCTAGGGTTACATAGCCAATAAGTGTTTCCCTATTTAAATGCAACTTTCCCCAATTTTTTCTTATTCCTGAAACAGGTAAAGATTTCTCTGTTAGGATCCAAAGCATCTTTTCCACTTCTCTTTAAGACAAACAAGACACTTAAATTACTATAATATATTCCATTCCACATTCCAACCCCTCACTGCACTATTAATTTCCATGGGGCAGAGACTATGTTCTCTCTAAACTCTGTATTTCAACAAAGACAGTGGTCACATTTACTAGGCATTTTATACAAATCTGATAACTGAAGTGAATTCATATCATCAGAGAACATCAAAAAGGTCATGAAGAAAGCAAAAATTACAAACTTATGGTCCAAAAGCATTATATCATAGGAACTATGTGAAATCTTCAAAGTGTTACTCCTAGCCTTTTTCATTCAACTGAGGTACAATATAATTTCATTTTCATTCTCTTCATAAAAGTGTTGATTTTTTTCCCCTCAATTTTCAGTTTCATTTTGAGCTTGTAATGAAAAAAAAATCTTTTCCATCCTGTATGAGTCCCAGTTCAGAATTCCTAATGATCTTATAAGCTGTAATTGTTTGGGGAAGACTAGAAGAATATAAGAAAAAAAAATACACCAAAAGGTAGTAGGCACAAAGTGCTTTTAATTGGCTCCAGTCAGCCTTTAAAGGCCTTATTTTATATTACACAATTTTCTATGTTTGCTCTCATTCTATAAACCTGTGTTTACTAATTAAAAAGGAAGCAACAAATTTTGAAATAGGGTTATGCATTCAATGCACTATTCTTTTCCTTTTGATATATCCTTTTGATAAGATGTTTAATGATTATCAAAGAGTCCAAGGATTATTTGCTGCCAAATTTATTTTGGCTTTTGGTCACTTGACTAGCATCAAGCTGGAGGAGAGTGGAGAGGAGAAATGGGAAGAAACAGTGGCTTAAGTATTCTCTTCTGTTTCAGTGTAGATTTTTTGTTCCCATAAGTAGCAGACCAGTTTTAGGAAGGCGGCTGTTAGTTCTGACTAGGTTTGTGATCTAAATATGGAAAGCCTTGTGACTATGGTCTCAAGAGTGGGTAGTAGGCATGTAAGTCCCTTTGTATTCATATATATAATAAGGATTGCTTTCGGTTTGACAGTGACAACTGTTATAAATGATCATATTATGCTTGCTAAAGGAATTCTGTGACCTTTGAATTTCTTGGCATTTGCAAAGCATTTCAGTTTTTAACATAATTAAAACTGTTCTGTTTTCTCTTTCCTCACTTTTGGGATTAATGTTTAATTTCCATTGTATGGCAGATGGCTTTCATCTATCCTACTATGAGGATTTGAGCTGCTACATTTGACTTGGTAAACTACTTTGCCTACCATTGTCCTGGATATCAATCTGAAGGAATTTTTGGTGTCCCTAAATCAAGCTTTGCCAGGAGATGATGAAGAGTTCTGTTCCTAGCCTCAGTGCCACTGGAATACAGTACAAAGAATGGGGATCAGGTTCTAGCTCTATCTTGCACAGGCCACTTTATACCTTTAAACCCTAGTTCTAAATATGTAAAATGAAAGGATTAGACTAGATAACTTCTAACACTCCTAGCTCTCAATCTAGATTGGTTCTATTTATAGGTTTAAGCTTTGGCTGAAAAATAAATATATAACCTCCTTTTGATGCCTTTTGGGAGAGTCATAGTTTAATTTGTCTTTTGGTCCTTTATTATTCTTCTCAAATACAAAAACAAATTATGTTCATGAAAAAACATTATAGGCCTCCACCACTGATCTACTCATTTTAAGTAGGTATTCTTTGTATAAAACTGAATTTCTATCCAACAAAAATTAGTTTCCAATAGAGATTTTTATAATTGGATCTGGATCATAAAATTGTCCACATTTTTTTTTTTAATTTGAAGTGCAAGGTTTCAAAAGTATTAAATTAGTAGTACATGGCATACATATCTAAACAAAACAATAATACCAAGAGCATGAAGTGTTTTAAATTTTGCATAATTCCTTTACAACTATTTTATTTTCTTTGAAAGTTTTAAATCATTTGTTTTTATGAGAAATGTGAATTTTAAGTGACTGCCCTTTCCTTTTTAGCATTTTTTTTATCATAGCTGTCACTTTTTCAATTTCTCAGAGAAATTCCAAATTTTACACTTTAATCTATCTTTAAACCCTTTCCCATTAATGATTTAATTTCAGTTAACCTGGAATCAATCTATGGTTCTTAAATAGCAAATAAGCTTCAAACAAAAATAAGTGAGATGATAAAGGTTTCCCAGCAGAGACAAAAAGTTTGGTTGTCTTTCAGTTCCATCATAATCTTTGATCCCATTTGGAGTTTTCTCAGCAAAAATACAGCAATGGTTAACATTTTCTTCTCCAGATTATTTTTTACAGATGAGGAAACGGAAGCACACGGGATTAAATGACTTGCCCAGTGTCACATAGGTAAGGTCAAAGAACAAATTTGAACTCATATCTTTCCTGACTCCAGACCTGGCACTTTATCCACTGTGCCATTTATAGCTGCCCCAAGACAAAAGAGTAGAGTTGTCTACATTTCAATATAATGAATGCACTTTAAAGTTAAGCATTGACTGCACCGGGGAAAAAGTCCCATCTCTCCAAAACTCTTACCTGTTGTTTGTCCATCACCTCCTATTTCCACTTTCAGTATATGCAATGATGCACCAAAGTTTGGCTAAGGAAAAGAATTAACATTATCAATAATATCCTTTATTGTATCATGCTCAAAGTACTTTAAGAAAAGTTATCATCCAAGTTTTATAGGTAAGAATAATAAAATAAAATTTAAAGTAAGATAGAATTAAAATTTATAACCATTTTTAATAGCAGTCAAGTCCAAATGGACAAAAAAAAAATCATTTGCAAAATTCAAAGTTTCAAAACAGCTCTTAACACAACCATTAAATGCCTCCTTTAACATTACCTTAAATAAATAATCCAATATTTCAGAACGATATGGCTCAGGGTAATTGACCAGAAGTCGGGAGGTTGCCTAAAAAAGAGATTTCAAAGAAAAAAAAAACTCAATATAAAAAAAATTTAAAACAATTAAAGCCACCTAGCCAGACACTCTACTCATCCATATTTAATCATACATTAGAAGTAGAAGTAGATTCAGTTTAAAAGAGTGATGGAGAAATTAAAATTAATTAAAATTTGGGGGAGTGAAGAAGAGTCAAGAAAGAGATATATATTATTCAGTTAGAAATTAAAGTCAACTTTAGTCTAGGCTAAAAAAAACAAACAAA
The DNA here is from genome assembly GCA_023553655.1 of Myrmecobius fasciatus. Taxonomy (NCBI): domain Eukaryota; kingdom Metazoa; phylum Chordata; class Mammalia; order Dasyuromorphia; family Myrmecobiidae; genus Myrmecobius; species Myrmecobius fasciatus. The sequence continues at coordinate 232,219 of JAJPUD010000638.1, read as the reverse complement.
CAAAAAAGGGAGAGATATCAATACAGTAATCATTGTCCTAGCACATGAAAGGTTCCTGGAAGATTGCTGAGATAACATACTATTTTCTTATGTTTTTTTAAGAAATTATAAGCATTATCAAAGGGGACACATCAGGACAAGTCTCTATAGTTTCAACTAAGAAAGAAAGAAGCAATATGCCTGCACACTCTAATCTACACCAGCGAAAACCATTAGTCTGGAATTAGACTCAACCATGAATTGACTATACCAGGTTAAGAATGAACTGTGCTATTTGCCAGTAAGACATTTTAGAAACAGTATAAACCCTCTGAACCAGGTCTCTTCCCCATCTGTAAAAATACTAACAAAACACCCTTCTTACTTCAAAACTGTTGCAAAACAAAATGAGATAATATGAAAAGTAAAAGTAATATGTAAAAAAGTACAAAGACTATACTAATAAAAGGTAATATTATTAACAAGGGTAAAACTGAAGAAAAAAAAACTTTTCAAGAACGCAATTAAGTCTGATAGTTCCATTCTGAACTATGTGTCTTCTAGTTTTAATTTTTAATATCTGAGTTTTAAAGAGCTGTATTCCTAGTTTATGTTCATTACTTCAGCTTTAGCACTTGAGACCAGAAGAATAAAGAAATAATCATGGCCTTTAAAATGTAAGGTTGCCAGGTCATGACCCACATGGTGCCTAAGATCTAAATAAATGGCTTTAGAAGATTACAAATCAAAAACACAGTGAGGTCAAAAAGGGTAGAAGAAAATTAGGTTGCAAAAGTTAAAGGTCAAAGAAAAAAAGTTGAACAAGAGTAGGTCCTAAGATCCAAGTTGCCCATCTACGCTTATAGTATGATCTATAAATCACAGCCAAGGTTTCACTACATGATGCCAGACATCCATCTACATTTAAACCTGTTGACTGTTTCATTTGATTCAACTGATATTTCTACACTTATCTTGAAGACATTCAGCAAGCATAATAAACCTACTACTTCCCAAGCAAACCCAGTAATTTGTCCTTTATATGCCCTTGCTTTGTTTAATGTCTTTAAAATTTTAAATTGATTCATGAAATCCTTGTGTATCCACAATGAATTCGTCACATAACTCCCTCTTTTCTTCCTTTTCCAGAATTGTTTGTTTCTCTTTATTTAAATTTTCATTTTATTCCTTCTAGACTGACATCTCTTGTAGAATTTTAGGCCAGAAAATCTTACAAGTCTTTTCTTTGAATCTTTTGAAATAAGCACTCTCAAAAAGAGGATGTGTATAAGACAAACATTAACTAGTTTTCCTGTATTTTCCTCTCCTTTCCTCTTCTCTCCTCTCCTCAAATTCTAAAATGAAGTAGTACTTTCTGCCCAGGATTCCTTTCAGCAACCAATTCCTTCATGTTGGTAAGATTCATTTCTAGGATAAGAGTCTCCTTGATTAGTTCCTCTATCTGTTAAATGATGTTTATCTCATTAAGTTGAGTAAAAAAAAAAAAAATACTAGCTGCTATTTTTGGACAGGGAGAACTCTAATTGCAGTCTTCCATCACTAATACATCATGCTTGGGGTTTAGGCTTATGAATTGTTTACCAAAGATCTTTCTCTTCAACTACTCTGTACTACATCAATAATAACAGTGCTTACTTCTGTGATGCTTACTCCAAATATTCACCACCATGCTTCTCTACTCTATTACCTAGATTTTTTTCACAAAAGTATATCTTATCAATTTAAAATACAACACTACTCTCAGCATGACTAGTGGTCAAATATAAACAAAAATTCTCAAAAAAGAAGAACTGAAAATTATTAACAACCCCAAGAAAGAATGCTCCATAGCACTAATAATAAGAGAAATGCATAATGAAACAACTCTAAGATTATACTTCACTTCTAGCAAATTGGTAAAGATGACAAAAAATAGAAAATAATCCATGTTGGAATGCTTTTAAAACAAGAACATTAAGACATTATTGGTGAAGCTATGAATTAGTACAAACATTTTGAAAAACAATTTGGAATTACACAAAATGAGTAAAATATCAATACCCTTTGACAAAGAGATTCTACTATGAGGCATATACCCCATTGAATTTTTAAAAAGTCTCCATAAATACCAATGTATTATAAAAAGAACCGAAAACAAAACATGCCCACTGAGTGGGGAAAGGCTAAACAAATAGCACATGAATATAATGGAATAATAATCCATTACAATGAAATTTCAAATACAACGAAAACTGAAAAGCATGGAAAGTTAAATGAACTAATAAAGAATGACAGAGTCAAGGAAACAATGTACACAAAGACAGCTACCATGTAAATAGAAAGAACAACCACAAAATAACTGAAAGTGAATTTGCAAAAATTGCAAAGCTCAAGATTGTTCCCAAAAAAGAAATATGAGAAGACTTTCCTTTCTGGAGGAAGATGTACAAGTGTGGAACATTCCAAAATTTTTCTGATTTTTTTTTCAGTTGATTGACTTTGCTGATTTTTCTGCTTTTTTTCATTTAAAAAATATTCTTTCTTAAATGTGACAGCTCTTTGGAAAAAATAAAGAGGGAAACTGAGGCAATTTTTAGAAAAAAAAAGCATAATAAATGACCAAAGTAAGGATATGAACAATTTTCAAATGAAGAAAGTAAAGCCATTTATAGTCATATGAAAAAATGCATCAGAAATGCAAATTAAAACATCTATCAGACTGGCTAAGATGACAAGAAAAGATAATGATAAATGTTGAAGATGTGGAAAAACTGGGATACTAATGCATTGTTGGTGGAGTTGTGAACTGATCCAGCCATTATGGAGAGCAATTTGGAACTATGCCCAAAGGACTATAAAACTGCCTATCGTTTGACCCAGCAATGTCACTACTGAGTCTCTATCTCAAAGACATCATAAAAGAAGGGAAAGAACTTACATGTGCAAAAATAAGTATTGGCATCAACCATATTCCTCCTCTAGGAAAAAAGAATGTAAGAACATAAGAAAGACAAGAATACATGATTATGGAAGTGAATGAGATCAAATCACTTATACAACAAAAGAGGATAGCAGAACAGATCAGAAATCAGAATCCAGTTTCAACAGAAGCAAAAAAAAAAAAAAAAAAAAGGCAAGTCTAGCGATCATGATCAAAAATAAATTTAACTGAAGACATGAAGGGGGAAACTACATTTTGCTGAAAGGTACCATAGACAATAACAATGAATCAAATATATAAAGGAAAACTTAAAAAACTTAAGGGAAGAAATGGATAGTAAAACCATGTGCCCTTTTGATGAATTTAACCATATGGAAGCAAAGGAGCAGAGTAGCCTTGTTTTTTGTTGGGGATTTTTTGTGTGGGAGAGGGGTGATAATACAAAAAAAAGAAGCAAAAATTCACCGTATGATAAAAATTTACATTAAGACCTGAAAGCAATCCAGCAGAAATTAGATACAGCTTACTATGTTACTTTGTAGATCAAAATAAACTCCAAATATAAATAAAAGATGTCTGATCTATAATAATAATAGTAATATTAGCTAATATGTACATAGAGTCTACTGAAGAATGGGGATATAAACAGAAGCAAAAGAATACTACCTGCCCATAAGGAGCTTGCACTGAGATAAGCCATCTGGAATTTTATGACTCTTTGGAATCCAGAGTGGCCAGAGCTCCTAAGCCCTAATTATCTCAGTCTTAATGGTAAGGAAGGGGAAAGGGAGAGGTTGCTACCAGGGAAACTGAGGCATAACAATCTTTGTTATAAGGACTTTGTTTTCTCTTTTTCAATAGAGGTGAGAAGTTGAAGGGAGAAAAGACGAAATGTTCCTTCATTGAAAAAATTAAATTTTAAAAGACAAAAGAACTTTTTCTAAAGAGAACACACACACACACACACACACACACACACACACTCCATTTTACTGATCTTGTTTGCTTTTGAAAAATATTCCTTTCTAGAACCGTATTCCAGGGAAAGGACTTTATTAACTTTCAATGGTTTCTATAATGTCAAATTTGCCTACAGGCATTAGTCTCTAGTAACACTAGCTTATTAGAAATGTTCTGTGCATCCCAGCAAAGAACCGACCAAGAGATTTAATGGTAAATGCTTTGTTAGGTTTTGTATCCTATGAATTTTTTTTTTTTTGCATCTTTATTGCTATTTGTCTTTCTACTTAGTAACTACTCTAAGGTTATCATCAGATTTCTCCCCCACCTTGTTGTTTGATTTAAAGTCTTTTGGAACAGATTTGCAAGACTACAGGCAAACATATTCTTACCAGCTCTATTTAGATACAAATTAACTATGGAAAGAAGTCTAATTTTACACCTTAAGCTGTAGGCCAGAAATCAAAATTCTGTTCTCAGATCTCTCTCCCTCTTCTTCTCCCTTTTCTTCTCTCCAATCTTTCCCCTTTCCTCCCCCTTTCTCTCTTTCTAGAAGTATATGTATGTCTATATGTAAAATAAATACTAAGTAGATCTCCATGGTCATCTCACCAGTATTCCTCAGCACAACTCTAGTTTGTCTTTCCCCAATGGAATGAAAACTCCTTGAAAGCAGGAAGTGTACCTCTTTTACTGAGGCTACTGAACACTTATAACCCCATTATTCTTTAGTAGACACTATAAACTATTATTACTATTATTATAAATCTAATGAATAACCTCTATACTTAATTTGTTTATAATGTCACTGTCTATATTTAATTGGGGCTTATCTCGTACACAGTTTGACTAGACTATACCTAATTTCTGCAAAACTGCTTTCAGGTTTCCCAATGGTTTTTGTCATACAGTGAATTCTTGCATCAACAACTAGATCTTTGACTTTTTTTTTAATAAAAGCTTTTTATTTTCAAAATATATGCAAAGATAGTTTTCAACATTCATTCTTGCAAAACCTTGTATTCCAAATTTTTCTCCTTATCTTCCCCCTACCCATTCCCCTACACAGCAAATAATCCAATATACATTAAACATGTGCAATTCTTCTATACATATTTCCACATTTATCATGCTGCACAAGCAAAATCAAATCAAAAAGGAAAGAAAATAAAAGCAAGCAAACAATAACAAAAAAGATGAAAATACTTTGTTGTGGTCCACATTTAGCTCCCACTGTCCTCTCTGGGAGCACATGGCTCTCATCATCACAAAACCATTGGAACTAACCTGAAAACATCTCATTGTTGAAAAGAGCCACATCCAATCAGAACTGATCATCCTATAATCTTGCTGTTGATGTGTACAATGATCTGGTTCTACTCACTTCATTTAGCATCAGTTCATGTAAGTCTCTCCAGGCCTTTCTGAAATCATCCTGCTGATTGTTTCTTATAGAATAATATTTCATAACATTCATATACCATATCTTATTCAGCCATTCTCCAACTGATGGATATCCACTCAAGTTTCTAGTTTTTTTGCTACTACAAAAAGGGCTGTGACAAACATTTTTGAACATGTGGGTCCTTTCCAATTTTTTTTTATCTTTGGGATACAGAGCTAGTAGAGATACTGCTGAATCAAAGGATATGTACAGCTTGATAACTTTTTAAGGATAGTTCCAAATTTTTCTCTAGAATGGTCGGATCTGTTCACAATTCCACCAACGATGTATTAGTGTCCTAGTTTTCCCACATCCTCTCCCACATCTATGATTATCTTTTCCAGTCATTTTAGCTAATCTGAGAGATGGGTGTTGGAACCTGAGTTGTCTTAATTTGCATTTCTCTAATCAATAGTGATTGAGATATGATTTTTCTTTTACAACAATGATGTGTGGAAATATGTATACATATATTCGATTTGTCAAGTATTTCAACATAATTAACATGTAGTGGATATCCTGCTATCTAGGGGAGGGGGGGGGGACCGGGGGTAAAATTTGTAACGGAAAGCTTTGTAAAGATCAATGCTGAGAAACTATCCATACATATGTTATGCAAATAAAAAAAATAAAAAAATGTAGAATTTGTAAAATTAAAAACTGATTTAAAAATAAAAAAATAGTGATTGAGAATTCTTTCATTTGATTAGAAATGGTTTTAATTTCTTTGTCTGAAAATTGTTCATATCCTTTGACCATTCAATTGGAGAATGGCTTGTATTCTTATAAATTTGAGTTAATTCTCTCTCTTTTTTTTTTTTTTAAGAAATGAGACCTTTATCAGAACCCTTGAATGTAAATTTTTTTCCCAGTTTTCTGCTTTCCTTCTAATCTGTGCTACATTGGTTTTGTTTGTACAAAAAAATTTAATATAATCAAAATTATTCATTTTGTATCTCATAATGTTCTCTAGTTCTTTGGTCATAAATTCTTTCCTTCTCAACAAATCTGAAAGGTAGACTATCCTTTGTTCTCTTAATTTGCTTATAGTATCACCCTTTATGTCTAAATCATGACCCCATTGCAAACTTATCTTGATATAGACTGTTAGGTAATAACTGGATTTTTTACATGATGAGCTGGCTGATTTCAGAAAAACCTAGAAAGACTTACACGAACTGATAAGTGGAGAGCAGATCCAAGAGGACATTGTAAACAGCACCAAGATTATGTGATTAATTGTAATGGACTTGGCTTTTGTCAACAATGAGGTGACCCAAGACAATTCCAATAAAATTGAGTTGGAAAGTATTAGCCACATTCAGAGAGAGAACTATGGAAACTGAATGTGGATCAAAGCATGATGCTTGCACCTTTTTGTTGTTTTCTTTCCCATGGTTTTTCCCTTTTGATCTGTTTTTTTGTGCAGCCAGACAAATATAGAAATATATTCAGAAGAATTGCACAGGTTTAACCTATATCAGATTGATTGCCATTTTGGGGAGGAGGAAGAAAGGGAGGTGGGAGAAATAGCTGGAAAACAAGATTTTGTAGGGGTCAATGTTGAAAACTATATATGCATGTATTTGAGAAAAAATACTATTAACTTGGGGAAAAAAAAACTGGATCTTTGGGGTTATCAGAAAAACAATGCTACTGTGCTCTTTTTTTATTCCACTGATCTACATCCTAAGTCTTTCCTGGTACTACATAATCTTGATGATGACTGTTTTGAAACTCTCCCACTTTTTTTTTCATCATTTTCCCAGAGGTTGTGGAACTTTTGTTACTCCAGATGAATTTCATGATTATATGTTTTAGCTCTATTAAGTAATTCTCTTGTAGTTTGATCTCTAGAGAACTGAATAAGAAAGGTAGGTAGTACAGTTTCTAAAATTATTCTGATTCAGTCTACCCAATGACTATTTGCAATGAACATCTTCTGATCATTATTATATGAACTTGTTACCTGACATAACATGTAGATCCATATTATTACTCAGAAGACAAGCAGCTCTTCCTAGGATCACAAATAAAATCTTCCAACTCACTATTTGACAAAAACTGCTGGTAAAATTGGAAACTAGTATGGAAGAAACTAGGGCTTGACCCACACCTAACACCAAATACCAAAATAAGATCTAAATGGGTTCATGATTTAGACATAAAGAGTGATATTATAAGCAAATTAGAGGAACATAGGACAGTTTACCTCTCAGATCTGTGGAGAAGGAAGGAATTTGTGTCCAAAGGACTGGAACTCTTAATTGAACACCAGATAGATAATTTTTATTATCTTAAGTTAAAAAGGTTTTGTACAAACAAAACTAATGCAGACAAGATTAGGAGAGAAGCAATAAATTGTGAAATCATTTTTACCTTTAAAGGTTCTGATAAAGGCCTCATTTCTAAAATATATAGGGAATTGACTCAAATTTATAAGAATTCAAGCCACTCTGCGATCAATAAATGGTCAAAGGATATGAACAGACAATTTTCAGATGATGAAATTAAAACTATTTCTAGTCATATGAAAAGGTGCTCCAAATCACTATTGATCAGAGAAACGCAAATTAAGACAACTCTTGAGATACCACTACACACCTGTCAGATTGGCTAAGATGACAGGAAAAAGATGAATGTTGGAGGGGATGTGGGAAAATTGGGACACTGATACATTGTTGGTGGAACTGTGAACGGATCCCGCCATTCTGGAGAGCAATTTGGAACTATGCTCAAAAAGTTATCAAACTGTGCATACCCTTTGACCCAGCAGTGTTTCTACTGGGCCTATATCCCAAAGAAATCTTAAAGGAGGGAAAGGGTCCCACATGTCCAAGAATGTTTGTGGCAGCCCTTTTTGTAGTGGCTAGAAACTGAAAACTGAAGGGATGCCCATCAATTGGAGAATGGCTGAATAAGTTATGGTATATGAATGTTATAGAATATTATTGTTCTATAAGAAACAACCAGCAGATTGATTTCAGAGAGGCCTAGAGAGACTTGCATGAACTGATGCTAAGTGAAATGAGCAGAACCAGGAGATTATACACGGCAACAATACTATATGATGATCAATTCTGATGGACATGGCTCTCTTCAACAATGAAATGTTTCAAACTAGTTCCAATTGTTCAGTGATGAAGAAAGCCATATACACCCAGGGAGAGGCCTGTGAGATCTGAGTGTGGACCATAACATAGCATTTTCACGCTCTCTGTTGTTTGCTTGCATTGTGTTTTCCTTCTCAGGTTTTTTTTTGGTTTTTTTTTTCCTTAGATCTGATTTTTCTTTTGCAGCAAGATAACTATAAATATGTATACATACATTTGATTTGTCATATATTTTAACATAATTAACATAATTAGACTACCTGCCACCTAGGGGAGGGAGGAGGGGGAAGGAGGAAAAAATTTATAACAGAAGGCTTTACAAAGGTCAATGTTGAAAAATTACTCATGCATGTTTTGCAAAAAGCTTTAATAAAAAAATAAAATAAAATAAAATCTTCTTCTGCCATTTAAAGCCCTTAATAAATTGACCCTTTCACCCTATCCCCCATAACCACTTTGCAGCATTCCTAGGCCTAATAGCCCACCACAGTATTTTTATAGGAGTGTAGCTACTATGTTTGGATCCCTTCTTATTGGAAAGGGAAAATGTTGTGTAGATGTTGATTGTATACACATTTGAAAATTTCTTTAGGGCAAGGAATAGTACTTTTCTCCTAGCAGCCCTAATGCATAGCATAGTGTCTGGCACATAATAAATGCTGGTTGTGATTTAACTGCTTGATTCTTGCTTCAATCCTTGAAATGTCAAGTCGATCACTTAACTAGCATTTATTAACTACTTTGTGTTAGACACTGCTCTATATTCTAAGGATCCAGAGAAAGAGGAAAAAAATACCATCGGGATCTCCTCAATGCAGACATTTTCACTGCCTATTCCCTGAATATTTGAAATTCTCCCTTCTTCATCTCCACATTTCCTTCAATTCCCAATAAGTCTTTTCGGATCTCCCTTAGCACTAATGCCTTTCCTCCACGGATTATCTTCAGTTTATTCTGCATATAGCTTGTTGGAATGTAGTTGTTTAAATATTGTCTTCTCCTCTCCTCCCCTTTAGGTGTGAGGTCCAAGAGGACAGGGACTAACTGTACTGCCTTTATTTGTATCCCCAAAGTGCATAGGAACTAATAACATGCTTATTTGAGTTCAAATTTATACCGGTTTTTCAAGTTTGCAAAAGTACTCTACATTCGTTACCTCATTTCCTCACACAAACACCAGCAGGAGAGAGGGAGAGGAGGTGAAGAAACGAAAGGTCGCCAAGTGCACTTCGAGTCCTCCTCACTGCAGGGACAGCCACGGAGGGTTGCAAGTTTCCTCCATCCGTGACAGCCTCCCGGCAGAAAGACTCGACGTAGACAGAGCGGGGAGGGGAAGCGACACAATCGCGGGTCGCTCCCCTCCACGCCTCCCTCACCCCGCGCCGGCCTCCCTCTCCCACTGAGCGGAAAGCTCCAGGAGCCAGTGAGCTCAGCAGCGTCTGGGCAACCCTTGGGGTGCTTACCCCGCCGCCGCTCAGCCCGCCGATGCCGTCAAACACCCGACCAAGTCCGGAGACATCATCCAGGACGTAGCTGTGGTCCCGGCACAGAATGCATTTGTCAAAGTGTCTGAAGCTGGAAGCTGCAGCATAGTTCAGAGGAAGCAACAAGGAAAGCAGCGGCAGCACCAAGAGCAGCACTAACCGCTCCTCCGCCCCTAGGCGGCTACTCCCAACCTGGCAAGTCTGCATCTCTCAGCAGGCTTAAGCCGGATAAAGCCGCTGGGTAGGTTAAATACTCGCCATTATGTTAGTCACATGACTCCGCCGCTGAGGTCATCTGATCAGAAGGCGGTAGATGGAAACTAGAAACTAGGTCATCTTCTGAGTAAGCTAGCGCCATCCTGGCACAGGATAATAGGGTAATTGTGGAGAGAGGCAAATGATAAGGAGTGAGGATGGATGGATGGATGGATGGATGGATGGATGGATGGATGGATGGATGGAT
>JAJPUD010000638.1:175837-221825 GCA_023553655.1 Myrmecobius fasciatus | reverse complement strand
GATGGATGGATGGATGGATGGATGGATGGATGGATGGATGGATGGATAGACAGACTGAGAGACTTTAAGAATGAAAGGGGGGGCAGCTAGGTGGCGCAGTGGATAGAGCACCAGCCCTGAAGGCAGGAGGACCTGAATTCAAATATGATCTCAGACACTTAATATGCCCTAGCTGTGTGTGCAAGTCACTTAACCCCAATTGCCTCATCAGCAAAAAAAGAAAAGAAAAAAAATGGAAGGGGAGTGAGGGCAAAAAAAGACTTTAAGGATGGAAAGGGAGTGTGGCACTTCTCAGATGAATGTTGGAGGAGATGGGGAAAACTGGGGCATTAATACTCATTGTTGGTGGAGTGGTGAACTGATCCAACCATTCTGGAGAACAATTTGGAACTATGCTCAAAGGGCTATCAAATTGTGCATACACTTTGATCCAGCAGTGTCTCTACTAGATCTGTATTGCAAAAAAGATTCATTAAAAAAGGGGGAAAGGACCCACATGTGCAAGAATGTTTGTGGCGGCCCTTTTTGTAGTGGCAAGAAACTGGAAACCGAGTGGATGCCCATCAATTGGAGAAGGGCTGAATAAACTATGGAATATGAATGGTATGGAATATTACAGTTCTATAAGAAACGACCAGCAGAACGATTTCAAAAAGGTCTGGAGAGATTTATATGAACTGATGCTGAGCGAAGTGAATAGAACCAAGAGAACATTGTACACAGCAACAAGAAGATTATAAGATGGTCAATTCTGATGGATGTGGCTCTTTTCAACAGCGAGGTAATTCAGTCCAGTTTGAATGGTCTTGCTATGAAGAGAGCCATCTGCACCCAGAGAGAGGACTGTGGAAACTGAGTTTGGATCACAACCTTTTTTATTGTTGTTGTTTGCTTTCATTTTGTTTTCTTCTGATTTTTGTTCCTTCTTGATCTGATTTTTGTTGTACAATATGGTAATTGTGGAAATATACATAGAAAAATTGCACATGCTTAACATATTGTATTGCTTGCCATCTAGGAGAAGGGGTGGAGGGAAGGGAAGGAAAAAAAAAAATTGGAACACAAGGTTTTGCAAAGTTCTGTAATTTTCTGTTATTTAGCTGCAGCAGAGTTCATCCAGAGAGTGAATGAAAGGAACTGTTTTTCCAAGCTCAGAGGACAGCTGGCCTGCTGAGTCTTAACTCTGGTAAACAAGGTGTCTCCTGATAGTAAGAAAAGACAGGAATGGTCATGGTGTGGGGTTCCTGACACTTTCATGACTGGATACATTCACCCTAAGATTAATTGATAACTTATACTCAGAAAAGGAAAAACAAAAAAAAGAGGCAGCTAGGGCTCCCAAGGACTAGACTCAATTTATTTATTTATACATCTGCTCTAGCCACCTCATAAAACTAGTTTCAATGCAGCAGGGTAGAGAAGTAGAGCAGTAATTGCCCCCACTTCTGATAGGAGCACTAGTTGGCACATGAACCTTTGAAAGAAGAAGAGCAACAAGAGTAGTATTCATTTTTAAAGATCTATGTCATTGACTCTTCCTTTTCAGTCAGCTAGTATTGCTTATCAGCTTTAACAAAGCCCTAGAGTCTTAGGCACTAAATTATATGGCCAAAATCAGCCAGAGGCTTTGTCATCTCCAAAGAATCCAAGTAAATAGTTGGTCAGAAACAGGAAGGGCAACTCTGCTCAAGCAAATACAAAGTGACCCCAAAGGGAAAAGCACTAACAGCTAAGACCATGAAAAGATCACATACAAAAAAAATGATACTTGAATTCAATCTGTGAAGAAAGATGGATAGAAGGAAAACCAAGAGGGAGCAGTTTGTCAAGAGTCCAGAGAGGAAAATATCTAGGAAAAGAGAATGTTCAAGTCTCAAATGCTTCAGGAATGTTTTAAGATTGAGAAAAAGATTGAATATTAGTACTTGACAATAATCTCATCTTGTCTAATATAGTCAAATACTTTGAAAGAAGTCAGAGACTCTAAGAGTTGGAAATAAAGAGAAAGAGCATATCATGCTTAAAATGATAAACAGCCAATAGTTCTGTTATTGTTACAAATTTTCAATCTGCTTTCTGAATATTTCTTGAGCATTCAAAGTATTTTAGAAAATTAGGGGGCAGCTAGGTGGTGCAGTGGATAGAGCACCAGCCCTGAAGTCAGGAGGACCCGAGTTCAAAAATCTGATCCCAGACACTTAACAGTCCCTAGCTGTGTGACCCTGGGAAGTCACTTAACTTCAGATGAGATTGTCAAGTACTAATATTCAATCTTTTCAAAATTTTCACCTATGCCACATTCCCTAACTATATGTAAGCCAAGGCTGTATGAGATTTCTTATTGTTTTTTCTCTATGCATTCTCTCACTTGGTGACTTCATTAGCTCCCACAGGTTCAATTATCATCACTTTTGTCTTTATTTTATTATTTGTCTATTCTGTCCTATTTAAAATCTTCTTGATTCTATGTGTTTTATTTTGATTATTTTCCTAGTTCCATAAATTCAGATTCTAGGTTCTCAATTGAGAAGAACCTCTCTCTAGCTGAGTAAACCCAGAGATAAATTTACTCTCATGTCACCCTAAGAAAGCCAGGGGTTTTCAATGTAAGAGTAACTATATTTGTGCACTGAGCATATTCCTAAATTTCATTTTCAACTTTCTAAGGACATTTACTGGAGTCCCAATCTCCTTCCTTGTTTTTCTTTCCCCATGTGATAGAAATCCTGTACAGCTAGGTGGCACAGTAGAGTGCTGGACCATGAGGAAGATTTGTTTTCCCAAGTTCAAATCTGACCTCAGACACTACCAGTGTAACCCTGGGCAAGCCAAACTTAAACCTGTTTGTCTCAAGTTTCTTCAAATGATCTGGAGAAAGAAATATCTAACCTACAACAACACAGTGATAAAAACCCTGAACTTACTGAGCTTTATTCTCTTCCCCAGTCTACAGTCTTAGACTGCTTTTCACTGCCTTCTATTTCCTCTTATAAAAGTAATTTTAAGTTTCACACAGTACACAACAAAACATAAGATAATGCAGTTAAGATGATAAAGAGAAAAGATAAGAAAAAAACAGTACCCCATAATATAAAACAGATAAGGAGGTTGAAATCAAATGTTGGAAACTTCTTACCTCAAGTATATATGCTGATTGTTGAAATCGAAAGATTGAATAAACAGTGGATCTTGGAGGGGGGGGAGGGGAGAAGTTCTTCCCTACAGGCTACCACTAACACTTCCATAATTTATTTAAATGGTAATTGTTTAGATGTGATAAGGCAGAAAAATAGTTCTGTTATTGTTACAAATTTTCAATCTATTCTGAATGTTTCTTAAGTATTATTAAGTATATTAGAACATTAGACAAGATGAGATTTTTGTCATGTACTAATATTCAAATAAATGCTAAGAAAATGGCAAAAAATGGTAGTAAACATTTCCAAATGCCTCAAAATAGAAAATATATAAAAGAAAAAAATTCAGATTACCTATCATCCTTCCTTTTGCAGCTTCAGGAGATATAATTCTGACAGAAAAAGAAAAATTCAGTGATGAGTTTTACAATTCTCAAAATTAAAATGAGTCCAAATGGAGGAAGTTTTCTTTAAGGTCAAGCATGTTTTCATTCCAATGATATTTTTGAGTTTTAGGAGTTAACAGACATCCTCAAGTTATCAGTCAGCCAACAAATATTTTTCAGATATTTCCTATATTCCAGATGGTGTGCTGAGCCCTAGGAATGAAAAGTTAGGTAGAAACTGCCTGTTTCCTGGCTTTGATGAGTTCCCATTGTAATAGGATGGACAATATGCAAACAACCATGCACATATAAGATACATACAGAGTAAATTGACTCAGAGAAATAATATCGAAGGAAGGAAAATCCTCCTATAGAAAGAGGGATTCCAGATGAGTCTTAAGGGAAACCAGAGAAGCTAAAGAAAAATAATGTTTGTTTAGAAACTCCTGTTGACAAAATCTGCTTCAATATCCTCTATCGATTTCTGACTTCTGAGAAAGATTAGAGTCTTAAGTACTATACCAGTGAAGCAGAATCTTTGAAACAGAGGTGGAAGAATAAGAAGGGTTATAATTATCCAAGATCTCAGAGCCAATAAACATCTGAAGCAGGATTTGAATTCAGATATTCCTGACTTCAAATCCAGTGTTCTAACAAATATAGCCCCTAAAATGCCTCATAAAGTCCAGAACTAGTAATCAAAGGGTCTGTGCCAAGTCAATAAGATGTTGAGTTAGACAATGAAAATTACAGTTTGCCACAATTTTTTAACTTGGCCAGGCTTGACTGGACCTTATTTTCCAGATTCCTAAAAATTTCTTTTATCTCAAGAGTTCCTAACATTATTGATAGTGATGCCATACCATCACTATACATGATTTAAGTAAGGCAGATCTTGATTACTATATCACTGCCATGATGTAAAGTGTCCCTTTGCTATTTTACAGTGTTTACCATAGTGTTTGTTCTCTACCTTAGACCTTACAGCCTCTTGCTCTGTTTAACTGATTCTTCTCCATTTATGTAGGATGCCCAAGTAATGTCTCCATTCTTCTTCAGGCTGTGTACCTTTACCATCCTGCCACCTACCATCCCATTTCCCCTTTCTAGCTTCACTTTAAATGTGTTGTCTTCTACTAGCATGTAAGCTTCCTAAAAGCAGGGACTATCTTTGTACTAGAATTTGTATTTCCAGCACTTAGCACAAAGTAAAAATATAATAAATGCTTATTGACTTGGCTTGTCTCTACTCTTTACTGCTGGTCTGTTATTTGATAAGATCATAGTACACAAAACACTGAAGAGATCATCTAATCCAGTGGTGTCGAACTAAAAACGAAACTGGACCACTAAAGCGCACACACAAAGAACCCCCAGAGGCCACATACTAACTTGGGAAACTATATAATAACATTATCTGTTCTTTATTGTATTTCATTAAATAGTTCTCAATTACATTTTAATCTGGTTCAGGGAGTCCTTAGGAGTGTTGAGAACTGAATAATGTATCTGGAAACATGAGTTTGACAGCTCCTTCTTTTATACATGAGAACTGAAGCCTTGGAAGATAAAATAATTTTTTCAGTCCTAAAACCAAGTCATAGAGGACTGGAATTGAAATCCAGGTCTCCCAACCCCAAATCCAGTGTTTATTTCCTTACACTAACTAAGGAATTTGCTGCCTACTGGTGGATCTGGCTGCTTCAAGCCTCTGCTTGTGTTGAAAGGAAAATTCTTCATTTGAGCTTTCACCAGGATTAACAAAACTCAGGACAAAGGAAATTAAAAGAATTAATTATGTCAAAGGCAACACTGAAGATCAGCAATGGCTTCGAGGCAGGGACACCTTTTCTTGCAGGGACAACAACAATTCTTGCCTATTCTTTTGACTCTGCTGGCATCAGGGAATTCTTGCTTTGAAATCAGTATAATATTTCAGCAACTTGTTAAAGCCGCAGTTTTAGCAATAGCAATACCCTTTCTAAGCATAATCTTTCTTTCCAGGACCATTGCTTGCCCTTAATCACCATCACTGGATCAACTCCCCATCTAATCAACCAATCAACCAAAAATTTATTCTAGGCATGGAGGATAAGCCAAGAAAAAGATCCAGATGGTGTGTCTTGTTTGTGGAACAGCCAGGCCAGAGTCACTGAATCAAATAGTACATGTTGGAAGATAAAGTTTAAAAAAAAAAACAAAAACTGGAAAGGTTAGAGGCAGCTAGCTTATGAAGGAAATTGAACACCAAAAAGAGAATTTTGCATTTGATCCTGAAGATGACAAAATTTATTGAGTAAGGGGTGACAAAGATAAGAACTGTGCTTTAGGAAAATCACTTTAGTGGCTGAATAGAGAACAGACTGGAGTGCCTATTAGAAGTTATGTTATCCAATGATAAGTTTGGAAATATGTATACATATATTGGATTTGCCAAGTATTTTAACATAATTTGTGATAGCCCAGGCAAGAAAATACAGGACAGCCGACATAATTAGAATTTTGAGAGCCTTTATTACCCCAGCCCGGGGACTGGACCCTTTAGAAGAGTCCAGCCGACTGAACCCTCTAATAGAGTCCAGCCCTGAGCCTTGGGAGGAGCACATCTTTAAAGTCGTTGGCTACCCCCTAGGTTACATTTGACATTGACATCTCACTTACAATGGGAAATACAATGGAAAACACCTGTATGCATGGACTGTAGACTAGACTTAGATAGGCAAACATTTTTCAGATATTCAAAAGACTCTGACCCACAAGAGATTTCCAAGGCCTTATGACCCAAATGTCCTGAGAGATTCCAAAGCCCTATAACCCAGATGTGGGGCCCAGTCTTCTGTCCATTTCAAATTAACACGTAGTGGATATCCTGCCATCTAGGGGAAGGGTGGGGAGCTGGGGGGAAAAATCTGTAACAGAAAGCTATGTAAGGGTTAATGTTGAAGAATTACCCATACATATGTTTTGCAAATAAAATAAAATTAAAAAAAAAAAAGAAGTTATGTTATCTCATTGTCCCAGTCCTGCTTATCAACCAATGTTAGGGGAGGCTCTACTGGGAAAGAGAGCCGCAAGTATAAAGCTTTCTGTATCAGCAGCTCTTTGTTACATACCCCTAACTGCACATAGTCCTGTTCTTGCTATCTTGGAGAGCAAATGAGATTCGAGGGCCCAGCCTCTTTTCCTGAGATAGACATTTCTGAATTGTCTTAAAATTGCCTTAAAAAAGCTCCCCCTGCCTTGAAACCATTGCTGATCTTCAGTGTTGCTCTGGACATATTTATAATTAATCCTTTTAATTTCCTTTGTCCTGAATTTTATTAATCAGGGTAAAAGCTCAAATGAAGAATTTTCCTTCCAACATAAGTAGAGACTTGAAGCAGTCAAACCCACCAGTAGTCCATTACAATAATCCAGGTATGAAGGGACGAGGCCCTGCTCTAGTGTGGTGGCAGTGCCAGGACAGAAGAGGGCAAATCCAGGAGAGGTAGCCAAGGTGAAATTAGGAGATCTTGACAGCAGCTTGGAGGGTGGGGATAGGCGGTAGGCAGAAAGGTGAGAGAGAATGAGTAATCCAGGATGACTTGATTGTGAGCCTCAAGGACTGAAAAAATAAAGTTGCCCTAAAAAGTGATGGGGAAGTTGGGGCAAGGGAGAGTTTAAGGAGAAAGGTGGGTTTTGGACAAGTTACATTTAATATGCCTGCTAGACATCCAGTGTGAAATATCTTTAAGATCGTTGGAGATGTGAGATTATAGGTCAGAGAATATAAATCAGAGAAATTGAAGTAAAATAGGTACATCTGAAATCATCAGCATATGTATGGTTATTAAATCCTTAGAAGCTGAGATTACTAAGTGAGATAGTATAGAAGGAGAAGAGAAGAGAGCCCAGGAATGCCACAGGCATGCCACAGGAAACAAAGCATTTCAACTTATACTGTTTACCCTTTAACAATGAATTAAGGACATACTAGAGGTATGTCCCATTAGTATGATAATTTCTACTGTTACTACTGTTATTACAAGTACCTTGGTATTGATAAAACATTACAGCTATTTACAATTCTGATGTTGATGAGCATCACAACTAGGCTATTTATAATTCTATGTTGATAGTTAAGTAAGATAAGTTAATTTGCATACTGAAATGCCAAAGTATGGAATGTGCATTAACCCTGGAGTGGTAATGATGTCAACTGAAGGTAGCTAATGTTGTATCTAATACCCTTCTAAACAGGTATATTTAAGACTGGCATTTCAGATTAATAAACCAAGATTACAAAGCATATCTTCTGCCTGGCCTCCGGTATTCACACTCTCAGTTTTCACTGGGTTGGACTCCAATAAGAACCTGAGAAATATTTATGGTTAAAGAATGTTATTTGAAGGAGGATCCAGCAAAGGAGACAGAAAGGAAGGAGAGGATTCTGGAGAAAGTGCTATCCTGAAAATCTGGAAGAGAATGTCAGAGGAATGTCAAAGGATGCAGAAAGGGTAAGGAGAATGAGAACTAAGAAAAGATCATTAGCTCTGGCAAATAAAGAGCTCACAGGTAACTTTGGAGAGATCAATTTCAGTGGAATGATAAAGTCAAAAGACAGAGTAGAAGGGATTAAAAAGTCTTCTTTTGTTGACAATCCTTTCGAGGAGTTTAGTTACTAGAGGCAAAAGAAAACAGGACAGGTAGCAGGGATGAAAGGTTTAAATAAGGTTTTGGGGTTTTTTTGTTTTTGTTTTTTTGGATTTTTTTTTTTTAAGGGCAGAAAAGAAATGGATAGGCATATTTGTAGATAGTAGGCAATGAGCCAATAGACTGAAAGTAGACCAAAAATAGACAAGAGACAAAAAGAATAGAGGAAGCAATCTATTGGAGGAAATCAGAAAGAATGGGATCACTTTAGCAAATGGAAGGCCTTATTAACTTCTTCATGTGAGAGAGGGATATCAACCTTTAGACTATGTGTATTGATAGTGTAGTGCTCCAGGAGAAACTGAGGCAGTACCACACACTGGAGACCACATAATATTTTATTGATATTAACTGAGGGTTTAGAATCCATAGCTGTGGAGCGGGATTGAATGGGACTCTTGTCTCAAAGCACACAGTATATTGAGAGGTTAGACTAGCAGCCATTAGCCAGCAGTCTGGATCTCAATGTATCCAGCAGTTAGTAGTTTGCTCCTCAGGATTCTTATAGGGCTCCCGGTGCTCAGGGGAACAAAGAACAGGCAGAGGCAGGGGTAGGGTACTAGGGGGGACTGGAGTGCCAGGAAAGGACTATCAATTCAGTTCTGACAGGCTAGGGGTATGAAGAATCATAAATTGTGATAAGTTTGGGAAGAAGCCAGGAGACACTGAGTCTGGGGCCATAAAGATAAATGGGATGTCTAGGTGTTTGAGATGGGCCATCTGGAGGTTTTATGACTCTTTGGAATGCTAGCCCAATTATTCCTGATGGTCAGAAAGGGGGGGGGGGATGTTGCTATGGAAGCAGAACTATTAAAGAAAACTGAGACATGGAACCGTGGCACAACAATAGCATTGTTGATTATTGGTTTCCTGGACCTAGTTTCCTCAGCTTATGAAAATCATTCAGTGTACTGTAACTGTTCTGAGGTTTTTGTGTTGTGTTGGCAAGGCGAGATCATGAGAAGAGAAGAAGTATCGTGGCAGCGGTAGATAATCCATCTAGAAATTTGCTGGAATGAGCTCTAAAAGCTCCTCTTGATTGATTATTTTGCTAATTGTCTAGATTTAAGAATCTATTCATAAAGCAGATTAAACTTTAAAAGAGCTGGTGTATGTGTTTGTATGCAGCCTCACCCTCACTGCTCCCACTCCTAGTTAAACATTTACCAGAACACTCCTAGATCAATCCCTTCTTTCAAGTTTGTAAGGCCTGATGATACAATCTACTTCAGCAAAGAGCAGTGTTGTCTTCTTAGTTCCTGGGATAGCAGGATCCTATTGTAGAATTCTGTTGGGTTTTAAAGGGATTAATCAAGGAAGCCCATAAATAGGAGAGCCTTCCATAACAGGAAATAGAACCTTATCTGAGGCAAGTAGTCTTGATCCTACTTTTACCCACTTAATACAGATAGCAATCCATCCCAGCTAGAACAATTCTTATCTATGTTCTATCAGTTTACCACATGGGTGTCACTTGAAGTACTTGGGGCATTTCTCATGTTCTCATGATATCATCAGGATGCCAAGGGAGAACATAGTTGTCTACCAGTCATCCTTCATTCTCACTACCAGATTAATCCATTTTACTTTTTGACCACCTATTTTCTTTTTTGATGACCTTCTTTATACTGGCTTCCTCTAATTAAGCATTTATCCATAAGAGCGTAAATTTATAGTTAAATAGCCTTAATGTCATCAAATTCATTCCCTCCATTTTATAGAATCGATCCTTAGAGAAGCTAATTAAGTTGGCCCAGATCACACAGCAAGGATGTAGAAGAGATAGGATTTGAACCCACATCCTCAAACTCCATAACTTTTTTTTTTTTTTTTTGCTTAGGCAATTGAGGTTAAGTAACTTGCCCAGGGTCACACAGCTAGGGAATGTTAAGTGAGATCACATTTGAACTCAGGTCCTCCTGATTCAGGGCTGGTGCTCTATCCACTGCACCACCTAGCTACCCCTCTTTTCATTCTTAACACATATATCTAATATGTATCAAATGCTAATTGAGGTACAAGTGATATAAAGACACAAAGGAAACAATCCTTGCTCTCAAGTAGTTTACATTCTGTGGGGTGGACTTGAAGGAGGGGGTATAGCAAGAACAAGAAGAAGTAAATGGAAAATGATTAGATCAAAATAAATACAAAGTAATTTAGAGGGGCAAGGGAGAATAATCAACAATTGACGGTGTGAACTGTCTGGGAATGGCTTCTGTCCTATGGGTGGCTTAGAGCCAAACAGAGCTAGCTAGAGAAAGAAATATCAAATTGAAGGAAAGACTTGCAAGCAAGGAGGCAGATTAGACATGTGCTGGAGTCCGGTCCCTTGCTAGAGCAGTGTAGGGAGGTTTCAATACTTCTACCCATGGCAGCTAAGTGAGTTGTAGCCCTGTCAATGAGCCATACCAGCAACAATGTGTCAAGTTTGATTCCTAGCAGGGCTTCTTGATCAGAATATGGATACAGCAGGTGCTTGTCTGATCTCAGAGAACACCTGGTGCTGAAAGCAATACAATAATTACGAGAAGTGATTCCAAGATTTGCTGGAGAGTGAAATCATCCAGAATTTCAGCACAAAGAATTGTTATGTGAAGCTCAGGATATGCCTTAGCTCTGGAAAATTGGGTGTTCCTCATATTCTGACAGGGGGGACAGAAAGACTTTATGCAGGAAATGGTCCACAAATTAAACCATGAAGGAAACTAAGAATTCTGAGTCAGAGGTAAGGATCTCATTGAAAATTATGGTAACAGTGTTCCATTGTTACCAGTGCTGCTTATCAATCAGTTCTGGGGCTGGCACTGGCAGGGAAGGACACACTAAGTCTGCAGATTTTCGAATTACCTGTTGTTTGTCATATACCCCTATCTACATATTGTCTCCTTGCTATCTAGGAGAGGAGCTGAAATGCAAGGACCCAGCCTCTTCTGCTAAATTGGACCTATATGGATTGTCTTAAAATTACCTAAAAAGCTGAACCCATTGTTAGTCTTGGTCTTCAGTGATCAGCCTGACAATGTATGTACCTGATGTACTTAGAATAAAAATCCTTTAAATTCTTTTGTCCTGAGTAATAAAATTCTTTTACTATTTTTCTCTGTTCTTATGTTCAGGATAAAAGACCAAATGAAGAATTTTCCTTTCAATAATCTAATGTGATTGTTTGTGACAGCATTTGTAAATTGCAGAACATTGTATAATTTTGTTTTTATTAAAGCTTTTTATTTTCAAAAAATATTCATGGGCAATTTTTCAACATTGACCCTTGCAAAACTTGGGTTCCAATTTTCCTCCCCTCCCCTCCCCCCACTCCCTCTCCTCCTCTCCCCCCACTCCCTCCCCTAGACAGCAAGTAACGAAGTTTATGTTAAACATGGTAAAAATATATCTTAAATCCAATATATGCACACATATTTATACAATTATCATGATGCACAAGAAAAATCGGATCAAAAAGGGAAAAAAAGGAGAAAGAAAATAAAATGCAAGCAAACAACAAGAACAAAATTGAAAATGCTATGTTGTGATCCACACTCAATTCTCATAGTCCTCTCTCTGGATGCAAATGGCTCTCTTTATCACAAGATCATTGGAACTGGCCTGGATAATTTCATTGTTGGAAAGAGTCCCATTCATCAGAATTGATCGTCATATATTATTGATGTTGTTATGTACAATGATCTCCTGTTTCTGCTCATTTCACTTAGCATCAATTCATATAAGTCACTCCAGGCCTTTCTGAAATTATCCTACTGATCGATTCTTATAGAACAATAACATTCCATAACATTCATATACCATAACTTATTCAACCATTCTTCAACTGATGGGCATCTACTGACTTTCCAGTTTCTTGCCACTACAAAAAAGTCTGCTACAAACATTTTTGAACGTATGGGTCCCTTTCCCACCTTTAAGATCTCTTTGGTATATAAGCCCAATAAAAACACTGCTGGATCAAAGGGTATGGACATTTTGATAGCCCTTTTGGCATAGTTCCAAATTGCCCTCCAAAATGGTTGAATCAGTTCACAACTCCACCAACAATGTATTAGTGTCTCAGTTTTCCCCACAATTCCTCCAACATTCATCATTATCTTTTCTTATCATCTTAGGCAATCTAAGAAGTGTGTAGTGGTACCTCAGAGTTGTCTTAATTTGCATTTCTCTGATCAATAGTGATTTAGAACACCTTTTAATATGGCTAGAAATGGTTTTAATTTCTTCATCTGAAAATTATACATATCTTTTGACAATTTATCAATTAGAGAATGGCTTGAATTCTTATAGATTTGAATCAATTTTCTATATATTTTAGAAATGAGACCTTTATAAAAACCTTTAAATGTAAAAATGTTTTCCCAGTTTATTGCTTCCCTTCTAATCTTGTCTGCATTAGTTTTGTTTGTACAAAAACTTTTTGACCTAATATAATCAAAATTATCTATTTGCTGTTCCAATTATGAGTTCCAGTTCTTTAGACAAAATTCCTTCCTTCTCCACAGATCTGAGAGGTAAACGATCCTTTGTTCTTCTAATTTGCTTATACTATCATTTTATGTCTAAATCATGAACCCATTTCATCTTTATCTTGCTATGGGGTGTTAGTTGTGGGTCAGTGCCTACTTTCTGCCATACTAGTTTCCAATTTTCCCAGCAGTTTTTGTCAAATAGTGAGTTATTAACCCAAAAGCTTGGGTCTTTGGGTTTGTCAAACACTAAATTACTATAGTCATTGACTATTTTGTCCTGTGAACCTAACTTATTCCACTGATTAACTACTCTATTTCTTAGTCAGTATCAAATGGTTTTGATGACCACTGCTTTATAATATAGTTTTAAATCTGGCACAACTATGTCACCTTCATTTGCATTTTTTTTCATTATTCCCTTGAAATTCTTGACCTTTTGCTCTTCCTGATGAACTTTGTTATCATTTTTTTTCTAGTTTTGTAAAATAATTTATTGGGAGTTTGATTGGAATGGCACTGAATAAGTAGATTAATTTAGGTAGTACTGTCATTTTTATTATATTTACTCGGTTTACTTGATATTTTTCCAATTGATTAGATCTTACTTTATTTGTGTGGAAAGTGTTTTGTAGTTATTTTCATATAGTTCTTGACTTTGCCTTGGCAGATAGATTCCCAAATAATTTAT
The DNA here is from genome assembly GCA_023553655.1 of Myrmecobius fasciatus. NCBI lineage: Eukaryota > Metazoa > Chordata > Mammalia > Dasyuromorphia > Myrmecobiidae > Myrmecobius > Myrmecobius fasciatus. Next base: position 208,444 of record JAJPUD010000638.1, on the reverse strand, counting down.
GTTATCTACAGTTATTTTAAATGGAATTTCTCTTTGTATCTCTTGCTGCTGGATTTTGTTGGTAATATATAAAAATGGTGATGGGTTCTGTGGATTTATTTTGTATCCTACAACTTTGCTAAAGTTGTAGATTGTTTCTAGTAGTTTTTTAGTTGATTCTCTAGGATTTTCTACCATCATGTCATCTGCAAAGAATGATAATTTGGCTTCCTCATTTCCTACTTTAATTCCTTTAATCTCTTTTTCTTCTCTTATTGCCAAAGCTAACAGTTCTAATACAATATTGAATAGTAATGGTGATAGTGGGCAACTTTGTTTTACCCCTGATCTTATTGGGAATTGTTCTAGTTTGTCCCCATTACATATGATGCTTGCTGATGGTTTTAAATAGATGCTACTGAGCATTTTAAGGAAAAGTCCATTTACTCCTATACTCTCTAGTGTTTTTAATAGGAATGGGTGTTGGATTTTATCAAATGCTTTTTGTGCATGTATTGAGATGATCATGTGATTTTTGTTAGTTTGGTTATTGATATAGTCAATTATGTTAATAGTTTTACTAATATTGAACCAGCCCTGCATTCCTGGTATAAATCCTACTTGTTCGTGATGTATTGTCCTGGGGATGACTTTCTATAATCTCGTTGCCAATATTTTATTTAAGATTTTTGCATCAATATTAATTAGGGAAATTAGTCTATAGTTTTCTTTTTCTGTTTTCACCCTACCTGGTTTAGGTATTCACACTATATCAGTGTCGAAAAAGGAATTTGGTAGGACCCCTTCTTTCCCTATTTTTTCAAATAGTTTGCATAGCATTAGAATTAATTGTTTTTTAAATGATTGATAGAATTCACATGTAAATACATCTGGCCCTGGAGATTTTTTTCTTAGGGAGTTGATTAATAGCTTGTTCTATTTTTTTTTTCTAAAATGGGACTATTTAAGTAATTTATTTCCTCTTCTGTTAATCTGGGCAATCTATATTTTTGTAAGTATTCCTCCATTTCACCTAGATGATCAAATTTATTGATATATACTTGGGCAAAATAATTACTTTTTATTTATTTATTTTTGCTTAGGCAATAGGGGTTAAGTGACTTGCCCAGGGTCTAGGAAGTGTTAAGTGTCTGAGACCAGATTTAAGCTCAGGTCCTCCTGACTTCAGGGCTGGTGCTCTATCCACTGCACCACCTAACTGCCCTAATTCCTATTTATTGCTCTAATTTCCTCTTCATTGGTGGAAATTTCTCCCTTTTCATTAATAATATAATTTCTAAGACTATACAATATAGATATCAAATACATCAAAGCTCACACAAAAACCATCTTGGCATAGTGCTCTATTCAACTGACATAGCCACAGATTTACCCACAATAAATTTCAATAAAATCATTAAACAGTTTTGTATCTAATCTTTAGCAATTTCTTCCTTTTAAACCTGTGGATCATTTTTCTGAGAAAATGTGCATTATAAAACATTTTAAGGTACTTAGTTCATAGATTTTGCAAACATTAGAATTCTTTGAAAAATTATCTAGGAGGAATCAAGACTTGGATGTTATTTTGATATAGACTGGTAGTTATATTTTTCTGCCCCATCAAGCTTAGACATTCTCTAACTTTGGAGATTGAGAATCTTAATATTATAAGATTAACTCAAATAAAGCATTGCTAGGTACAAGAAATATTATAGGAAAGGAAGCAGGGAACAATGGTTTAATCATGCAGAATAGGAAGCAATCACTGAGTAAGAATATGATATTCTAATATTAGCTCTAATTTATATAATGTTTTGTTTTTTGGTTTTTTTTTTTCCCACAAAAACACAGGTTCTGTGTCTTGGAGTGTTTTAATCATCTAAATGGCTTGTGTTTGCTCCTATTTAAGACTCAGTTCCTGGAAACATCTGAATTTCTTTCTTTTTTTTTTTTTTTGTGCTGTTCCCAGGGATTTTTAGTTCTCTTGCAAGCATTAAACTAACAACAGAACATAGAATAAATTTCTTATACACAACAAAGTATGAATCACTTTATAACATCCCCTAAGGTTCCTGACCCATGGGACAGACTAGTTTTGTCTTAGAAGTCAGAAAAGATGCTCCTGAAATTGGACTATTTTAAGGGACTAGGGCTCAAAACATTAACAATATTTTCTAGTTGCCTGAGACCTAACAAAAAAAAAAAAAGGCTAGTCCTTCAGACTCATTTCATCCCAATCCTGAGCCTAAACTATAAAATCTAGCTTAATTCAGGCTTGATTCAAAAAAAGTCAAGAATACTTTCTTCTCTGGTGAGTCTCCCTTTGCTCAGGGATCTAAATGATCACTCTAAAGCTTTTTAATCACTATACCTGGACTGAGCCTTCCTCACCCCATCATAAGTGAGGAAAGAATCAAAGGGATCAAAGGGATCAAGTAAGCTATTTCTTTGTGTAGGCCCACTTTATGTAAAGACCTATATAGTTACTCTAAAGTTCCACCCAGGGATGAGGGCTCACCTCAAGCAAGGATAGCTGGGTGGTCTAGGGGGTAGAGTGCTGGTCTGAGTTCAAATCCAGCTTCAGGTACTTACTGGCTATGTGATCATGGGCAAGCCACTTCACCCTGTTTGTTTCAGTTTCCTCATCTGTAAAATAAGCTGATAAAGAAAATGGCAAATCATTCCAGTATGTTTCCCAAGAAAACCCCAAATGGAGTCACAAAGGATCAGACACAACTGAAATGGCTCAACAATAAGGAGAAAAGGCACTGGTTAGAGAGATAAGCCATACCTCTTTCTCCTATTACTGATAAATGCTTTCTTCAAATTCCTGAAGGTCATGGACCTGAATCTAGGCTTTCTCCTTTACATCATAGCTCCATACTTAGTGCTTCAAGGTTCTCACCCTTCATTCGGTTCTTGGGTCAGGGTCCTTCTGCCATGGTAATCTCTCTGTCTCTTTCACCATTGCCATTTTGTCACCACCTTCTTCAGGTCCATGTGATATTTGTTTGTTCTCTGTTGTCAGATTGTGTATGACTCAGTACTACCTCCATTATCTTGTTTCCATTGAGTCTTAGAGGCTCCATCACTTTACTATTCTGCCAATGTCACTGCCTCCATCACTGCTGCTTCCATCTGTTTCCCCTTCCTCAGGAAATTGTTATAGTCCTTGCAATAAAATAGTCTGGACCACGTACCCTAGGACTAACATGTTTCCACCTTTTTTGTTTTTATTAAGCTGCTGGCCCTGGCCAAACATTCCCACAAAAGGGACCTTCTTGTGTCTGTGAAGATGACTCAACTATTTAAAATCTTTCCTTTCTAGCTGTAGGCTAACTGAATTACATTTACCTTTTCCCAGATTCTGCAACCAGACAATATGTCATCCTGTCAAATCAGTAATTCACAATGAGGTTTTGTTGTGGTGGTAGGTTTTGTTTGTTTTTAAAGCTAGAGAACATACAGTCCTTTCTATTCATTTTTCTCATTCCTATCACTCTAGCTCCCAACTCACCTTCTTGACTAAGACCAGATCAGGAAACTTACCCCTAAAGTTTCCAGGCACCACAAAAATATACTAGAAATACTGGAATTAGAAGAGGATAAAATTGACAACTACTGCTGTCATCTCTGTACAACAGGAATGGCCCAAATCCCTCTTATATATTATTATCCCTATTTGACAAATAAGGCTCAGAGAGAGGTGAAGTGGTTCCAAGTCCATGGTTACATAGCTAATAACTGTCAAGCAGACTTTCTCCTCAGTATAAATTCAATATGTCTTCCATTATACAGTGCTGCCTGATCTATATCCACCATGCTGCCACAATATTGGTGCTTTTCTTCAATTAAAAAATTTTAGACTTAAGCCTCAATTAGGGCAGTCCTATAGAGCCAGTTGAATTGACCCAGGATCTTTATGATTTGACTTTTCCCCCCAGTCCCCATCATTTCAGTGTGCTGTGTGTTCAATATTCTAATACCACCAAAAGCCACTAGAATAACATGTTAATGAATGAATAAAACATTCATTAAGCACTTATGTGAAAAACATTAGGCTAAGCGCTGAGAATAGGAAGAGAAAACTATGACAGCTCCTGTTTTAGAGTAGCACACAATGCATGAAAAGTTTTAGGTGCAAGTCAGAAAAGGTCCCATGGTCCTCAGGGTGCATTGACAAAGCAGATGGTAATACCTTTTCTTCAATGATTTTTCCACCAATAAAATCACAGCAGTTTCTGATGTTGAACTTATATAATGCTAAGGATTTTGGTGCCAAGAAGGTTCTTTTCTGTAACTTTAGTATCTGTAGCCCCTGCAGCAGGAGTTGCCAGAAGGTCATCCACAGAGGTTGTTTCCCAGGACGATGGCTTTGAGCGATGGTATGGAAGCATTGGCTTCCCAAAGGCTCTTAGGTTCTTAGTCCTGAACTATTTCCATCAGAGTTTGAGGAAAGATGGTGGCCAAAGTACTAGTCAGTGGTTTGCCTTGCTGAAAATACACTGCCACATTTCTGTAGTATATTCAAGATAAAGAAAAAGCATCATTGGGGGGCAGATAGGTGGCTCAGTGGTTAGAGCACTGGTCTTAGACACTTAACACTCCCTAGCTGTGTGACCCTGGGCAAGTCACTTAACCCCAATTGCCTCAGCAAAAAAAGAAAAAGAAAAAGCATCATTGTTAAAAGAGTTAACATAGCACTCATGAGCTGTGGGGAATGTTCTCCCAATGCCATTCATCTTTACCTCTGTCTTGCCACTGAACTCTGATGAGAAGAGAGTGAGGTTGAAGACTTTGCTCAGCTCTGCCTCACTTAGATCTAATTCATGCACAAGTCATCCTCCTGATATATTGATTCCCTTCAAGAAGGAAGGAGGAACAACTCTCACTAATACTTGGGATCCCCAGAAAAAAGCTCCTATGACAGTAGGGGAACTAGCAGTAACTTGAAGGGGTTAGGGCATTTTTTCTCTAATATTCTTTTTTTTTTTTGCTTTTTGCTGAGGCAATTGGGGTTAAGTGACTTGCCCAGGGTCACACAGCTAGGAAGTGTCTGAGAGCAGATTTGAACTCAGGTCCTCCTGACTTCAGGGCTGGTGCTCTAACCACTGCGCCACCTAGCTGCCCCTCTAATATTCTTTTAAACCTTCATCAGATATGTTCTCCCAAATATCATTTTACCTATTAGCCTCAATCACTGATAGCCTGATAACATCAATTAGCTTTTTCAAAATAATTTTTTTTATCAGAAATGATATTGTAAGAACCAAGTACAAAACATCTCTCATCTCTAAACTGAGGCACATTCTACCTTCTATAGCTTGATCCCTAGAAAGAGTGGGCTTGAAATTAAAGTATATTTATACAAATCTTTTCTCTCACCAATTTCACTTCTGAATGTGACATAATGAAAGGAAAAAACAATTTCTTGTTTGCAAGAACATAATGTATCAGCTTCCAAGTTAATTCCATGTTGGGCAATGGATCAAGTAGATTTTTTCCTCATTAGGTCAGGTTTCCAGCAAACTGGTATGGATTCAATTGAAGCTAATGAGGTCATAACCTAGTGCTTCCCTTTTTCTACATCCATATCCTAAGAAAAGGAAACAATGAGCCACATCAGAGAAATAAAATATTAGTGGCATACATTTATGGGTCCATGATACTGGGTAAGAAATAACTGAAAACTCTTCCTTCTCCCAGAGCCCCACAGTAATTTGCAGCAAGACAAAGGTCTAATTCCTCCACTGTAATTTTCTTTTTTCTTTTTTTTATTAAAGTTTTTTTATTTTTCAAAACATATGAAGGGATAATTCTTCTACATTAACCCTTGCAAAACTTGTGTTCCAATTCCCCCCATTTCTCACCCCTTCCCCTAGATGGCAAGTAGTCTAATATATGTTAAACATGGTAAAAATATATGTTAAATCTGATATATGCATACATATTTATAAAATTATCTTGTTGCACAAGAAAAATCAAATCAAACAGGAAAAAAATGAGAAAAAAAATGCAAGCAAACTACAATAAAAAGAGTGAAAGTGCTATGTTGTGGTCCACACTCAGTTCCCACAATCCTCTCCCCAAGTGTGGCCGGCTCTCTTCATCACTGAACAATTGGAACTGGTTTGAATCATTCATTGTTAAAGAGAGTCATGTCTATCAGAATTGATCATTGTATAATCTTACTATTGCTATGTACAATGATCTCCTGGTTCTGCTCACTTCACTTAGCATCAGTTCATGTAAGTCTCTCCAGGCCTCTCTGAAATCGTCCTGCTGGTCGTTTCTTACAGAACAATAATATTCCATAACATTCATATACCATAATTTATTCAGCCATTCTCCAATTGATGGGCATCATTCAGTTTCCAGTTTCTAGCCACTACAAAAAGGTCTGCCACAAACATTCTTGCACATGTGGGTCCCTTTCCCTCCTTTATGATTTCTTTGGGATATAAGCCCAAGAGAAATGCTGCTGGGTCAAAGGGTATGCACAGTTTGATAACTTTTTGAGCATAGCTCCAAATTGCTCTCCATAATGGTTCACAATTCCACCAACAATGTATTTTCCATTGTAATTTTCTATGCACTCTCATTTCTAGTTCGGAAGTCACCCCTCAGAAGGAGGCAAGAGATAGTCACAGAATACCTGTTCATTCTTTGAAGAGTACATGATCACCATTGCACACCATCTTTCTGGACATGGCAACAAATACCTCTGATTCCTGCTCTCATGGAAGACTGAGCTTAATGGATCCCTTAAGCTCAAGAGTTCTTAGCTATAGTAGGACAAAAGCCAATTGGGAATCTACCTTAAGTTAGGTACCACCGCAGTGAGCTCATGGGAGTCTGGACTGCCTAATAAAGGGGAACCCACCCAGATTAGAAAAAACTCAAATTTAAAGCTTCCATGACGATCAGGATGGGTCCAAATATAGCTGCAGCTCCTCTAGACTGGGCAAGATTGTTTCAACAAACAAAAACAAATATTACACAACCCTCATGAAGTTCTAGAAGAACATTATAAGTTGGCACCAGATGAAATAGATCCCACATTCTCAAAGGACTGGGGCCCCAATTGACTTAATATACTAATCATATGTTCTAAAAAGTTGGTAAATCTTTAGCTTTCCAGGTCAGCCTCATTTTGCTTATATTCTTTTGAATCAGGGAGACACATGATTCTTGAGTTTTAACAGAATGTCATTTACATCCTTATCTGTTAGAGCAGAGTATAAAAATATCTGAGGTGAATGCAAAATTTTCCTTTCCCTGAAAGCAGAAGTATAATGCACTTAATTAATGTAAGAGATTGTATCATCATGAAATAATCCTCATTTATAACCACAGAGAAAAAAAGGGAAGGTGCAATCAGTAAAAATAAATTTCTTCAAAAAGAATCATAAACAAGTAAACGATTGTCTTCATTTTACTGATACTTGGTAGTAGGATTGGGTATGCAAATAATGTATAGGCCTAAACATTTATACTATTAAAGAGGTAATATCTTAAAAGGTATTTTGGTACAATAGAAAGAACATTCCATTTTGAGTTCGAGGTTCAATTCATATCTTAATTATAAAAAATGTTACCTTACTGAACTGGGTAAGTCATCTCATCTGGGAAAGAGATCTCTCCACAATTATGAAAATGGGGGGGTTGGACTAGATATCTAGCACTTTTCTTGGCTTTAGTTCTATGCTCCTACATGTTATACTTGCTAAAATATAGCTCAACTTCCATGTTTCAGCAAAATTTCCTTTTGCCTGATATCTCCCTACTAATGACACAATTAAAATTAAAAGTCCTGCATTTATTGCAAGACCAATACTTCCCCATTTGGTTTTAAAAATATTCAATGCCCTTTCAAAGAAGAGAAACTCAGGCTTCTTTGAGTGGCACTCCTTCCTCATAATTCTCATAACCCTTGTGCTGTTCTTATCATATTCTTCCTTTGCATAATACTTATTTTTTCATTTATATTATCCCCCATAATAGACTATAAACTTGTGGAGGGAAGTTTTATGTTTTTTATCTTTGTATCCCTAGTACCTTCTACAACGAATGCCTTGAACTTGTTTAATAATTTTGTAATTACTTCTAAATGTTCAATAAAAGTTTATTGCAATAAATTTTTTAAATTAAAAAATAGGGGAATTCCATTCCTCAAATGATTGTTTTCTTTCTTATTGGTAAATCAATTCAGATATGAACTTTCAAAAGTTCTAAATACTGATTTACCTCCTTTTAAATCTCTCTTCAGCTGTGAAATTTGTAACAGTAAAAATTCTCTGAAAAGTCTCCCATGCCTCTAACTTTCTTCTTTCTCATTTTACTTTCAGGTTTCCCTAGTGTCTTTCAAGACTCAGCTAAATATCCCACAAGAAACTTTTCCCAATCTCCCTTAAATCTGTCTTTCTCTGTTGATTATTTTCACTTCATCATATATATGCATGTTTGTGTGTGTATATACATGTAGACATATAAAATCATACATGCATGTATATTATAAACACGTTTGTGTGTGATTTAAACAGTTTTTTTCATAGACTATGAATTTCTTGATATCAGGGTTGTCTTTTGCATTTCTTTGTATTCCCAACACTTAGCCCAATGCCTGGCACAAGACATGATTATTCAATCTTTATTGATAGATTGGCTGACTCTTTGGACTACCATCATATTGATGGTCAAATCTTTTCTCAGATTCATTTTTTTTTCCTGTCTCTCTATATTTTCTAGTTTTCATCTGAAACAGTTGCTTTATTTGTCCAGAGTGTGACATTCAATGAAACCAGTATCTGATTTAGTCTTATAGGGGCCAGTTTTGATCAATGCCAAACTGTGGGGTTTTCTTATTACAGGAATGCTCAATACAAGGAAAATATATTTAATTTTATTTCATTCAATAATTCTTAAGATAGAATGAGAAGAATTTTCTTCAATTTACTTCAGAAAAATAAAACAAGCTTATGAACTATATGGGAGGTATCCCCTAAACTTGAGTTATAATCACTTTTTCATATCAAAATTCTGCTTCCTCATTGGTTTATTGTGAAATGTCTGCAATTTCCTGTTTCCGTAGTTGGTGTTGCTTTTTTCCCTTTTCTTTAAGTGAGCAGATTTATTAAAGTATCTCAGCTGAAAGAGTTACTACTCCAGAGACACCTAGGTAAGTAGAGAGAAGACAATTAAAAAACTGTTTCTATTAGTATGAGTATGTATGTATGTATGTATTTTTATATAAAAAGACTAGCATTTAGAAAGAGAATTTAGTATTATTTTTATGTTCACATAATCTAACAAGAAACTGTGATAGCAAGGTACAAATGAGGAAGACTAGAAGTTTTCTCTACCCTGAGTAATGGTCAGCAGATTTTAAAATACCAACTTAGAAATAATGAGGAAAGAAATCTCCAGATCCAAAGAAAGAAAAATGAAAAATATCTTTCCTGATATTTTACATTTAATTTCTTTTTCAAGTAATTTGTTGGCAAATTATTGTTCATGTTTGAGTTCATGTGGTCTAGAAGAAAGCAGGCTAGATTAGCTATCTGGAAGTATTTCTGGCTTTTAAAACTATTTTTACTCTTTTCTCATCTGCAAAATGATGTAATGATTCTTTTTCATACTAAATATCACAAAGATTAGAAGGTTTTTAACAATTAAGGAGTATACTTTAGAACAAAAGAAAAAGTAAACTGAGCACTATTGTGATGTTCAGTGAAAATTTGTATTTTGATTACATTGTCAACTATCTTCATAATAAGTACATAACACTAAACAAGTCATTTAACTTCTGGGTATCTAGAATGTATTTACTAAATACATTCTCACCCTAGGAGTTCTATCCCAGGGGAAATCACAGTTTCTTCTATCATTTTAAAATTAGTTATTATCTGATTCTTATATTTTCTTGTTTTGAAAAAAAATCATATTTCTTTAACCTACATTCAGATTCTCATATTTTCAGATTCTTATTTAGATGCAGATTTTCATTTACTTTCAGTAAAAAGGAAGTAGAAAATTTTTTTAAAATTTAATTCAATACTGCTTTTTAAAAGTTTTCCCCAAAGTCAATTAAAAATACCCAGAATTATCTTTAAAGATATATAAATTATGATAAGCATATATTCCACGGCAATTCTCATGACACTTATTATGTCTTAACAACCTGTGATCTCTTAATAGTTTACTAGTAGAGAAAGCAACTTCCATTGTGCATTTATACTCATTATTATTACTTAAGCTTTTTTCTTGGCTATGGAGAGATGATTCATGGAAGCATTTCTTCTCCCTATTAAAGAATATAGATATTAGGAGTACATGTATCCCAATTGTGTGGGCCTCAAGAAAATCAGTGCAGATTCACATCTAATTTTGGCAAAATCTCACCTTGTCTTATCAAGATTATGTTTCCCTATGGTCTATGTTAGGGGAGGTTCTTAGCTTGGAGATAGGAAGATCTATCCCCACCAAAGCTTTATAAATCTTGCCAAAAACACTTTTTGTTATCTTTGAACATCTTATACACTTACATATGTATATATGGAATATAAGCCTGTTTCCATGGACTTGAGAATAGCTAGTAAAATTTCCAGTAGGTTCATTATACAGGTTCATATATTTGATAATAAGCTTGTTGTTAGAGAATGAACTAGTAAAATATAACCCAGACTTTAAAAACTGAACAAAGCTTAAAAAAATAGGTATATTGTTTTAAATACTGTCAAATATTAGAACCAAAAAATCCTTTTTATAAAATAACAAATTCATGTATCTTGTTTTTCATTTTAGAACATTTTTTTTTATCTTGAGGACTAATACATTATAGTCACCACAACACAGTAAATTTGGTTCTGCTATAATGCTTGTTTTGAAGATAGAAATTTATTCCAACTATATACAGCTATTGACAAATAAGGGAACAACTAGAACATAACAAAAATTTGGAGTTTGGTAATGGTTGATTTCCTCTGAGAAAAATGGCAAGAATGAAGAAAACCTCTATTTCATAATAACTCATAAACTGTTACCCTTTTGACACTCATTTCTAAGTCTTTTTCAAAGAAAAGTTGTCATAGTTACAGTATATCTTCTGATGTAGCAGTAGTTGTGGACACAGGAGTACTGGTCCTCATTCATACACTCTATCCCTCACTTCAGCCATAGTTATGGTCCCTTCCTACTCCACTATTCCCATTGCACCCTGCCAAGTCCAACCTCTCCCATCTAACCATCAGTATGGCCAGCCTAGGCCCCATGAAAATCTGGAAGCAGAATGATTAGCAGCCCAAGACTATGGATATAATGTTTATGCATTTCTTAACCATTTAATATATATATATATATATATATATATAAACATGCTTTTATTTTTATTAAGTTCCTATCTTTCTTTTAGTGGTTGACTGATAGGTTTTTTTTTTTTTTAATCATTGTGTTCCTCACCCCATTGTTTCCCATAAGCCCTGTGGCTTTTATTGCATCATGATTTTTATGATTGTCTGATTTTAGCAGAACTAACTATATATAGATAAGGGCAGATTGCTGAATGTATCAGAGAATAAACTCAGTTACTCTGAGGTCAGAAGAAATGTTCAGCAAGAGACGGGTATCTAAAAAAGAGACAGGACAGCACAAGTTGCCATCCAGGAAGAATTAATAAAGGATAGCTCCAAGATTAAGATTAATTCTAGTCTTTTTTTTTTTTTTTCTTCAACATCTGGACTAAGATGAAGTCCATGAACGAGTTAACTATCTGACTTAGGGTTAGGAAATTCCTTTTAAATTCATTTCCATTTCTGATTGGGATTCTGTATCTTCAAAATCTATTTCAGAGCTTCTTGGAGAGGTTGGGGGGGAGAGAGAAGGAAGACCCCTCCAAGGAGTCTTATTAGTACATGAAGTATAGGGAAGTTAAAAAAAAACAAAAAACTAAGTGAAAAAGGCAATACTTTTGTCACTCAAACTTCTGGTATGCAATCCTACTTTTATTGTGTTTATCTGCTAGCAACAAATTCAACTTTTGTGCTGGTTTTCTGATCAATGCTATTTCCCCCAAACTCTGTGTGTGTGTGTGTGTGTGTGTGTGTGTGTGTGTGTGTGTGTATGAAAAGGTAATTTAATTAGCAAAACAAAAAGACTAATGGTATGCTGAAAAGTGTGCTGTATCATGTGTTAAATATACATAATTTAAATCACTCAGTACATTGTTAAGACTTCTGATTGGTAAGATTTTTAAAATTACAGACCTTTTAGCAGTGTTTAATGACATTTTTACTTGGACAAAGTGATGGTTGAAATCTTATGACGCCATGTTTTCTGTACTGACAAATGCAACAGATGGATTTGGTTTTACTATTGATTTTCTGTGCATGTTTATATCTGTGTGCATATGTGGGGGGGGAGATGAAATACTTTTCCAATCTTATTTTATTAATCCTCAGGTGGGAGAAATCCTGGAATTCATTCCACTTGTGAAAAATGATAATTATTACAAACCTAACTTCTTTTCTATATGTTCCTCTATGACTGACACAACTAGTTAGTTTCTTTTTTCACCTCTTCAACTCTATGATTTAATATTTGCTTTTTTTAAATGTCAAAATTATACATCAAGGAATTTTTAAGATCCACAGGAGATTTAATGAAAAGGATATTTTGAAAAATCACAAAACAACTAAAGAAAACTTCCTTTTAATCTAGAGCCTGAGTATAAAATATGTCATAACTGTTTTATCTTTCCTTATAGAATCAAAGGCATTTAAGAAGAAACTTCAACCTTTGCTAAACCAAAATATTAATTATTCTTACTGTGCCCAAGTTAACTTGAGTTTATAACGATTGAGAGACAAAATGTGGTCCTTCCTGAAGTTCATGTGATGGATTGGTTGATTCCTTTTGTCAATTTTCTGCAACTATGATTACATAATATTAAGTTTTTTCAATCTGGCTGCTTGTCTTAGTTAATGGCCAGACATAGGCATTTGTGGGAAAATTTCTAGGCCCCAAGTATTTAATAATATTGCAAAATAAGACTAATTGATGATCTTAGTATATGACCAGGGGGAAAAAAAAAACTAATGATAAACATTCTTCTTCTTTTTCATAGTTTCAGAAAATAACAATAATAGCTAGCATTTATGTAGCTTTTTTTTTTTCTTTTTCTGAGGCAATTGGGTTTAGTAACTTGCCCAGGGTCACACAGCTAGGACATGTTAAGTGTCTGAAGCTAGATTTGAACTCAGGTCCTCCTGACTTGAGGGCTGGTGCTCTATCCACTGCACCACCTAGCTGCCCAATTTATGTAACATTTTAAAGTTTGTAAAGTGCTTTATAAATATTATTATATTTTTGCAGCAATCTTGGAAGTTAGATAATGTTCTTATCCCTCATTTTACAGATAGGAAACTGAATCCTAAGTTCAATGACTTGTCCAAAGTCATGCATCCATGGGGTCACATTTGACCTCAGGCCTTCCTGACTCCACATCAGGAGCTCCACCCAGTGTTCCACCCAGCAGAACTGACATAAAAACAAATCATGAATGAAACTGACTGTATTGAAGAACAGCACCATATAGACCATTATTTGTTCCCCGTCATTTATATCTTTGTGATGGTCATCAGCATTCCTGCTAATATCGGGTCTCTGTGTGTCTCATGTATGCAAGTGAAGAAGAAAAATGAATTAGGAGTTTACCTCTTTGGTTTATCACTCTCTGATCTCCTCTATTCATCCACGTTACCCCTTTGGATCCATTACACTTGGAACGAAGACAACTGGAAATTTTCTTCTGCCCTGTGCAAAGTGAGTGCTTTCCTGATGTATGTGAATTTCTACAGTAGCACTGCCTTCCTTTCTTGCATCTCCCTTGATAGATACTTGGCAGTGGTCTATCCTTTGAAATTTCCCTATCTAAGAACAAGAAGAATCGCCTTTTCCATCAGCCTATCAATCTGGGTCATAGAAGCAATGTTCAATGCCATCATTATCTGGAAAGATGAAACATCTGTTGAACTCTGTGATACCAATAAGAATTATACTTTGTGTTTTGACAAATACCCCTTGGATAAATGGCAAAGAGACTTCAACATTTTTCGGACATGCACTGGTTATATGATACCCTTGGTTATAATTATATTTTGCAACCAAAAAGTCTACCAGGCAGTAAAGCATAATCAAGCTACAGAGAACCATGAAAAGAAGAGGATCATTAAGTTGCTTTTAAGTATCATGCTCACTTTTTTCTTGTGCTTTACCCCATTTCATGCTATGTTGCTGATTCTAAGTATTAGAATACACACCCCAAACTTAGGCAAGCAGATATTTAAACTTTATAGAATCACTGTTGCCCTGACAAGTTTAAATTGCGTGGCAGATCCAATTTTATACTGTTTTGTAAGTGAGACAGGAAGAACAGATATATTGAACATTTTCAAATTCTGCCACCCATCACATAAGTCTCAAAGAAAAATGGCAGCCTCTGTGTCTACAAAATACAGTGTGGAGTTAGATATAGCAGAATAAAGCAGTGTTTTTCTTCTCCATCCCCTTCTATGGAGGATTTTTTTTTAATATTCATTTAAAAAAAAACTTTGTGTTTGAATTCTCTCCAGTCCCTCTCCCATTCACTGAGAAGGCAAGCAATGTGATATCAATTAGATGGTTGGCATGCAAAAGATATTCCCATATTACCCATGCTACAAAAAAAAAAATAAAGAAAAAATTTAAAGTATATATTTCAATCTGCACTAAGACTTCATCTGTTCTCTCTTTGGAAGCAGAGTCTTTCAGAATTGTCTTGGATCATTTTCTCTATCAGAATAGCTAAATTCATTACAACATTATTGTTCCTGTATATAATGTTCTCCTTGTTCTGCTTACCTCACTTTGCATCAGTTTATATGTCTTCCCAGATTTTTCTGAAACCATCCTCCTTGTCATTTCTTATAAAACAATAGTATTTCATCACAATCATATACCACGACTTGTTCAGCCATTCACCATTTGATAGACATCTCCCCAATTTGCAGTTCTTTGCCACCACAAAAAAGGAATTACTGAAAATATTTTTTAACATATAGATTTTTTTTGTTTTGTTTGTTTCTACCTTTTTCTTTGTCTCTTTAAGAAACAGAGTTAGTAGTGGTAGTTCTGGATTAAAGGCTTTGCATAGTTTTACAGCTCTGAGCATAGTTCTAAATTGTTCTCCAAGACAGTTGGAACAATTCACAGCAAAGTAGAATGTTTTTTCAAGTCATCAAGATAAAATTATGGTGATTAAAAAATCTGTTACAATAACACATAATTTAAATAACATTGCCAGGAATGGATTATTTAATATAACCCATGTCACTTAATTAATCCCAGAAGTGTGAGATGAATGTGAATAAAACCTAGATATATCACTAGGTGGAACTGAAAGTGTGCTAGGATTATTTGAGATACTTGGTCAATCTTCTAGGTTTTAATATTTCAATAATTTTTAACGGAGAGTTTATGAAAGGTATCACATCTCTGCTTTTCAAACAGAGTAAATTAAATGAAACCATGTAATTTTTTTTCTTTTTTTTTCTTTCTTTCTTTTTTTCTTAAAGTTTTTTATTTCTGTAACATATGTATGTGTAGTTCCCCAGCATTGATCTTTACAAAGCTTTCCATTACAAATTTTACCCCCAGTTCCCTCCCCTCCCCTAGATGGCAGGAAGTCCACTACATGTTAATAATGTTGAAATACTTGACAAATTGTGCAAGAAAAATCCTATCTACAAGAAAAAAAAGAAAATCAGAGAAAGGAAACACAATGCAAGCAAACCTCAATAGAGAGCATGAAAATGTTATGTTGTGGTCCATATTTCATATCCCTCTCTCTGGGTGTATATGGTTTTCTTCACTGAACAATTGGAACTGGTTTGAAACATTTCATTGTTGCAGAGAGCCATGTCCATCAGAATTGATCATCATGTAATATTGTTGTTGCTGTGTATAATGATCTCCTGGTTCTGCTCGTTTCACTCAGCATCAGTTCATGCAAGTCTCTCCAGACCTCTCTGAAATCGTCCTGCTGGTCGTTTCTTACAGATCATGACATTCATATACCATAATTTATTCAGCCACTCTCCAATTGATGGGCATCCCTTCAGTTTCCAGTTTCTAGCCACTACAAAAAGGGCTGCCACAAACATTCTTGCACCTGTGGGTCCCTTTCCTTCCTCTAAGATCTCTTTGGGATATAGGCTCAATAGAAACATTGCTGGGTCAAAGGGTATGCACAGTTGGATAACTTTTTGAGCATAGCTCCAAATTGCTCTCCAGAATGGTTGGATCCGTTCACAGTTCCACCAACAATGTATCAGTGTCCCAGTTTTCCCACATCCCCTCCAACATTCATCGTTATCTTTTCCTGTCATTTTAGCCAATCTGACAGGTGTGTAGTGGTACCTCAGAGTTGTCTTAATTTGCATTTCTCTGATCAATAGTGATTTGGAGCAACTTTTCATATGACTAGAGATGGTTTTAATTTCATCATCTGAAAAATGTCTGTTCATATCCCTTGACCACTTATCTATTGAAGAGCGGCTTGAATTCTTATATATATATATGAGACAATTCTCTATATATTTTAGAAATGAGGCCTTTATCAGAACCATTAAATGTAAAGATGTGTTCCCAGTTTGATGCTTCCCTCCTAATTTTGTCTGCATTAGTTTTATTTGTACAGAAACTTTTTAACTTAATATAATCAAAATTATCTATCTGGTGTTCAATTAGGAGTTCCAGATCTTCTTTGGACATAAATTTATTCCATCTCCACAGGTCTGAGAGGTAAACTATACTACGTTCCTCTAATTTGCTTACAATATCACTGTTTATATCTAGATCATGAACTGATTTAGATCTTATCTTGGTATGTGGTGAATTTTTTTTCTTGATAGTATTATCATCACCAGGAGCTAAAATTATTATATTCTTGCTATTGTACAATGAGGCAAACAATGTAGGATTGTTTGCCCCCCCCCCCCCCAGGAAGGAACTGAAGGTATGCTTGTAGTTTTTATCTGCTTTTTGGTAACTTTTCTCTCTCCTCTCTCATTATCTATTTTTTAAAAGCTTTTTATTTTCAAATCATATGCATAGTTTTCAACATTTAATCTTGGAAAACCTTGTGTTACAATTTTTTTTTCTCCCTCTTCTTCCCCTTTCCCCTTCCCCAGAAGGCAAGTAATCCAATATATCTCATTATCTATTGTCACCTGCCACTTCTTTCATTGTCTCCCTTTGGACCTCTCTAATCTTGCTTCTAATCTATGGAGCTAGAAATCAAACAATTTAATATATTGGTCTTTTGCTTTAAATACAAATAAATAAGAATAACAAACCACTTTTTATAAAATAATGTGAGTGAAATTTAGCAGTTTCATCTATTTCACAGGAGGTTTTTTTTCCCCTTTCAGAGCCTCAATTTTATTTGAGGTTTACAACTCTAAACCAGTGTACTGAGTTTGCCAGAAAAACTAACCTCTAGATAAGTTTAATGTATTTATAAGTACATATTTAAACTTCAGAAGTTTGTTATATCAGATTTTAAATGAAAGAACAATTATTTCATCATTTACAATTTTAAATCTTTGAAGGGTACTATTTCACTGTCCTACCTTCATGAGCATCCAGTAAAGGTTGGGTAAATACAATCTCCTTCCTTGCCCAGGTCCAACCAAATTAAAATTTTAGAACTTTGAAATAGTTTTTCTTTCATCCTTTATTTTGACTTCCTCTACCAGAACTTTCTATACTCACTTCCCTATGGTTAACCTTCCTAAACTGATTCCCCACACTAAGACACACATATACAAAAATACACAATTGTACCTATTCATCAAGCTTTACTTATAACATGATTTAATGGAAAGAAAATTAGATTTGAATTACAGAAGGTCTTTTGAGTCCCAAATATATTATTTATTATTTGTTTTTGTTTTTGGTGAGGCAATGGCAACTAAGGGACTTGCCCAGGGTCACATAGCTAGTAAGTATTAAGTATTTCAGGTCCCATTTAAACTCAGGTCCTCCTGATTTCAGGGCTGGTGGTCTATTCACTGTGCCATCTAGCTGCCCCTCTCCCAAAGTCTATTTATCATCTGGGTGACTGGGCAAGTCACTTGAATTTTCTGAACCTCAACTTAGATGACCTGTGAAATTTCTAAAAAAGAAATCTGAGAGCTCTAAAAGATATGGTCCTATTCTGCAAAATTATCATTAACAAAAGCAATATGTCTCTACCTTTAGAAGCCTTGAACTTATTTGAATGATTGAAAAAGCATTTACTATGTACTTACTATGTGTCAGGCATGGGGCTTACATTCTAGTAGGTAAGCTGACAAGATTGGACCAAATCTTTATAGTTTCTTTCAGCTAAAAATCTATAACTGTATGGAGTGGCTAGACACTATAAATATTCTAGCTCACAAAAGATGCCCAACATGTGTTTTGTTGTTTTCTTTCTTTCTTTCTTTTTTTTAAACAAACTTAGCAAATACCAAGAACATTCAAATAAACAAAATAAAAAATATACAAAACCAAATTCTCAACTTTTGTCCTTTGTTATAGAATATATATATTAACTTAAAAATATGTTTTAATTCCATTTTGCCCTATGATCTTTTTTCTTCTACATATGATCTTTCATATGAAGCATATGCACATACATATAAAAATTATATATATACACCTATATAAACATGTATATATACATGCATGTATCTAAGCATATATACACAAACACAAAATATATAGCTGTATTTATACCTATATAAACTTACATGTAATGTGTATGTATGTTTAGATTTTATATATTTTATACACATGATATATGTCCATATATAATTTACTTACATAATATACACATATATGTATATAATTTTGAGACAGGATATTCTAGGAAGGAGAAAAAACTGATGATTCAATTTCATTGACAAATATTTTATAAGCACTGCTTATGTATAAGGCCTTATGCTAGGTCCTAAAATTAAAATTGTCCCTGGCTTCAAAGAGCTTTCATCCTTCTGGCTCATAGTGATACTTTTTAATATACTTTTGTTGAATTAAAAGTATAGCTTACTACAGACCATTTGTTCCTTTGCAAAGCAGTTTCTCGGCCCTTCATAAAGGAAGGCTATGGGAGGAATTTGGTACATTACCCTCCCCTCCTCCAATCATATCTCTGCATATAATCATAGGAATATCACTGTTTAAAATGTCATTTTCATTTCTTGTTTTACAGTTCCTGGGTTTTTTCCCCAAGGATATTTATGATTTATAAACACAAATTGAATATCTTTTGCTAGAGAAAGGGTTGAGGGGTACAAGAACTTCCTCTCATCCATTGTTGAAGGTTTCCTATATGAGGTGAGTTTCCAGAATCCATGATAACTTCTGTCTTTAATATTCCCTGATTCTTGAGCAATGATTTCCTGAAAGTTTCATGACAATTATCCTTTAATTGACCTATTTTGTTTCTTACCTTCTTTTAAAACTTGTCTGACCTCAAAGCAAGAAAATTTCTCCCCATGCCATTACAGTCTTATTTTTCAACAAGAGCAACAACAAAAAAGTCTATTGTGAAATAAGCTATCTTTTTTCCCCCCTCATCTCACCTGTTGGTGCTTATTTTAAATTATAAAATCTGGATTTTAAAAATAGAATATATGTTAATATACTATAAGCCTTATGTTCTTAGAGCTTTTATCTTACCATATGTGCCAGGGTACCTTCTCCCCCTGTCATCTTCATCATTCTGCTTTCCATGCATATAGTTTTTATTTTTACTCCAGCTAAAACCATCCAGGGGTTGCTATAGAAACACAAGAGATATTGTAACACACTCTGTCTTGCAGGACTCTTAATAATAGAATTATCTTTTGTCTAGGTACAACATCTGACTTTGGCATGAAATTAGAAGGTTGTTCTTCCAACAGAGAGCACACCAAATACTTGTGCTTAACCATCAACTAACTCATGTATGTACCAAGAACTTGGGTTCCTTCAGTAAATCTTACATGCCATCTATTTGACAATTGTAAAATATTTTGCTTTTGAGAATTCTATGATCAACTATCTTTTGTCAAGAAGAAAAATGGTTCTCCCAGAAGTGAAAAACCTGAGTGTTTTTACATCTTTGTAAATCTACAGGAAGGTGGAAAATTTGAAGATTTTCTTCCCACTGACAATGAAAAGGAAGCTATGGGAAGCAGATGGCTGTCTCAATTTTTTTGTTTTTGCTCTTGGACAGAATTTATTAATTCCAATGAAAAAAATCTTCATTTAATGATTTTTTAAAAAATCAATTACATTCAATAAAGCATTTATTAATGCTCACTGTGTTACTAGTCACTGGGGTTAGAGAGAAAAATGAAATATCTCCTGCCCTCAAGAAGCTTACTTTCTGATTTCTTCTTGGTAGGTATATATTTCCAAACAAGTCAAACTTCAGGGGGAAAACAACAATATTTCAAAAGAAGGCTAATAAGAGGTATTTTGAGGAAGAAAAAAGTAGTTTAGAATAATACCTTACACAATTTTAATTTAAGGAACTAAATTTGTTTCCCCTTTCACTTAGAAATATGAAAGTATTTGAATGAATAAAATGTATCAGCTAAATATATAATATATCAGCTTGAGGTTGTCCCTCTTCCATTGTAGGGGGTTTTGTGGGGTTTTTTGGCCTGATTCTACATAAGTAAATACCCATTGAGATTCAGTGGTTCTCAATTAGTTTTGGTTAAAATATTTCACCATTACTGAGTGCCTAGAAGTTCCTGCGGAAACCCTAGTACACGTTCTCTGAGGTGACTGATAGAAGCCTATTTGAACCAAGGTCCAAACCCTACTACAAGTGTTTTCATATTTCTCTTTTCCTGAGCCTCTAAATGTTTTTAAAACTCTGAATTAAAGAACAATTAAAGAAAGCACATTTCTACATGTAAAGTAAAACAAAAATTTATATATGAAACCACGAATCTCTATGACATAAAGCTTGCTTGAAAAAAGTTATAAATTCTATAGAGTCCAATATTATTGCATTGTATTTACTACAATATATACTATGTAATAAATTCAACATACTACTTTCTTTTTAAAAAATTATTTATTTAATATTTTCCCCTTACATTTAAAACCATTATTTTACATTTATTTTTAAAATTTTTGAGTTCTGGGTTCTTTCCCTTATCTCTACCCCACAATTAAGAAACCTCATATGAAATTATGCAATTCCACATATTACTTTCAAAGCTGTATTATTTGTTGATGTTTCCCTCTTAATTTCTCTCTATGGATTCTAAAAGATGCTCCAACAATTTTATTTCCTTTCTCCTTTTTATTTTTGCAACTTTCATTAGTTCCTCTCTTTCTTGCAAATTCTTCCTTTATTTCCCTAAATCTCCTCTGACTACCAAAGGAAAAAAAAATGAAACAAAAAATAACACAATCTTAAGAATAAACAGTTCTTTTCTTTCTTTCTTCATCATTAGTGATTAGAAAACATACATGTCATTCTTATAGCCACTAGGTGCTGATATTGTTCTACCTATTTTAGGAAGAATTCTCTTGAAATTATGTCTATTTATATTGATTTCTTGTTCCTAAATAGAAATGTTTGGGATCATGTTTTCAACCCAAGAAAGCAAAAATACTGCATATGTCATTCTGGGATGGATAGCAAAAAAGATTAGATTTCAGACAGGTTAATCTATAACCTGCAAAAGGCTCTTGATTGAGCCCTTTCCCTCAATTAATACTGTGTATCCCCAGCTATAAATAACTTTGCATGTTTTGTATCAAATGGGAAAATATGTGTAATGTACTTTGAAGAGTTTAGTTATTTAACAACAACAAAGGTTCTTAACCATTCATTCAATTGATATTTATTAAGCACCTCTGATATGCACTTGATAACACAAAGGTTTCCCTATGCT
Source organism: Myrmecobius fasciatus (assembly GCA_023553655.1). Lineage (NCBI taxonomy): Eukaryota > Metazoa > Chordata > Mammalia > Dasyuromorphia > Myrmecobiidae > Myrmecobius > Myrmecobius fasciatus. The sequence goes on along the minus strand of JAJPUD010000638.1, from coordinate 186,479 downwards.
AAGTACTGCCTTGGAGACTGAGACTGGCCCACAGCAAAAGTGTTTCCAAGGATTAGGCAATGTAACTAAACCTAAGCATTTCTGGAGTATGAATTTCTCCCTGCAAACCACCCAATCTATTTAGAAACACTAAGCTTTGGCCAGTACAAATAGTATTTATCTACCAATCATACACATTTGTATTATGAACAATATTTACCAAGGTTATTTACCTCCCATGTAAGTTAAGCCAAGTTTTCTTTCCCCCTAAAAGGCAAGAAAACTTCCCATCCTTGATTGGTCCAGGAGTTAAGGCTCCAGTTGTTTCTAAATCTCCCTGGTCACCTAAATTAGAGATTCCTAATCTGTAATTTGAGTATCTCCAGATAGTACAGGAAGCTTGTTACAGGGGTATGTGGGTACATTTGGTAAGTAATTCTATTATCCTATTGAAATATGTCAAAAAAAATTAGCATTATAGTAGATATTATATATATTGAATAAAGTTTTCTTTGTGAAAGATTTTTTTTAATGTTGATATTCATTAGCATGGTGAGCTCTAGAATTTTATTTTTTTCCTTTATTTCCTATATCAAACCCTGTTCTTCATCTACACAGTGACCTCCAATCCTTTATCGCTCAATTATCTCCCAAACCATCACCTCTGTACTAAGTCACACTCTACTCCTTTTCTCATTTTGACCTCTTGGTAAATCATCTCAACTCTACATTGTCCTCTTCTCTTGACTCTTGCCCCCTTATTCTACCACCACTTGTTCTCTGCCAAACCTCAGTCTTGGGTCTCTCTCTCACCATCTGCTGCCTTTATTCCTATACATCTGCTGCTGAATAAAGATGGAGAAAATCATGCAGCCATTCTGACTGGGTCCACTACAAATGTGTATTATATAATCTCAACTGGGCTCTCACTGTTGTGAGTCAATCCTTCTATACTTCCCTAATTAACTCATAATTCTATTCACTGCTGTGGCTCTTCCAAACTTTGTCATCCCTCTTCAGACCTCCCACCTCTCCCCTTCCTCTCACTGCTCCCCTTCCTCCAAACTCCAGTTTAGAACTTTGCTTCGTTTTACTAAAAAAAATCGAGGCATCCTGAAATTCCATCCTCTCTACTCCTCATGCCACATCATTCAAATATCTTTGTTACCATCTCCTCCTTCACTCTTGTCTCACATGAAAATGTCATCCTTGCCTCTACCTCCTCTACCAGGACAAATGATTCTGTCTCATCCCGTCTTCTTCAGCAGATTGTTCCTTCTATCAATTCCCATTCTCCCTTACCTTCAATCTTTCCTTGTCTACTGGCTTTTGAAAGTCAATACATCCTATAAGCATGCCCATGTCTCCCCATTTCCAGAAACCCTCACTTGATCTTGCCATCCTCATTTTCATCCCTTATCTCTGTTCTTTTGAGGCTAAACTCCTTAAGGAGCCCATCTGGAATAGATGCTTCTATCTTCTCATTCTCTTAACTCTACAGGTTTACTTTTGACTTCATCATTCACCTGAAACTGCATTCTTCAAAATTACTAATTATTCTTAATTGCCAAATTCAATGGTCTTTTCTCAATCTCATCGTTTGGATTACCCTGAAGCCCACCCAATCTATTTGATTTGGTTAACCACTCTCTTTTCCTAGATCCTCTCTTTTGTCTACTTTTCTGAGATATAAATGTATCCTTTTCTTTTCCTACCTACCTGACCACTACTTCCCAGTCTCCTTTGACGGATGACACTTACTAACATGGGCATCCTGTAGGGTTTTGTCCTAGGGCTCTTATTTTCTCTTTCCATTCAATTTTATTTGATGATCTTATTAGCTACCATGTATACATTTATCATCTCTAAGCTGATGATTCTCAAGTTTACTCTTTCAGCATAACAACTATGTTGACCTCCAATCCCACATCTTCAACTGACTCTTAGACATCTTGAACTGGGTGTCCAGTAGATATATTAAACTCAAGATGTTCAAAACTGAACTCATCTTTTCTCCCAAACCTTCCCCTTTTCAAAACTTCTCTGTTACTATCAAGGACACCAACATCCTCCCAGAATATAGGTATCTTCCTTAATTCACTATCTTCCCCCTGCTCCATCCCATCTATTACCAGGGCTTGGCAATTTTACCTTTGCAGCATCTCTTAAATATATCTCCTTCTCTTTTCTGATACTACCACTATCCTGGTGAGAATCCCCAACCCTTTACACCTGAACTATTACAATAGTTTGTTGGTTAACCTGCCTACCACAAGTATCTTCCAGCTCTTGTCATTCTCCACTTAGCCACCACAGTGATTTTTCCTAAAGTGCAAGCTCAACCATGTCATTTGCCTCCTCAGCAAATTTGAAAGACTCCTTACCACTTCTAGGATCAAATACAAAACCCTCTGTTTGGAATTCAAAGCCCTTCATAACTTAGCTTGATACCCTTCCATCTTTTTATACCTTATGCCCCATGCTCCTTATTTTTCAATTCAATATCAATGACTTCCTTGTTGTTTCATGAACAAGATACTCTATCTCTCTGTTGCAGGTATTTTCTTTGACTTTCCTCATCCCTGAAATGATCTCCTTCCTCATTTCTACCTCCAGACAACTCTGGCTTCTTTCAGACCTAAACTAAAATCTCACTTTTTACATGTGGGATTTTCCTTCCTCTTCTGTAGGATCCTTATTGGTGAAAATCATAATAAGGACTTCAGAGGCCTATTAAGGTAAAAGTCCTACCAAAGAGGGTGAAAGGTATTACAAGGAAGATGAGAGTCATTATAAGGACACAAAATCCAGCAAATAAACTTGTATGTGTCTGGGAACTTACTGAAACTAACCAGGACACTAAGCCCCATCCTGTTCTACTGACCAAACATATTTCTGTATGGGGAAAAAGGGTACTACATCTTCCTGAGTTAGTAGTACATCCTTTCCTAGATAATACTATGCAAACCTCCTTCTATTAATGTTCAATGATCTGCAAGTGATTATTTTATTCTAATTCAAAACCTACACTACTAGGCCAGCCTTTATCAGGTCTAACTTCTAATAGCATTGAATATCTCATTCAGGCACTGTCCATTGGGATGATATTTCCCAATATTTCTATTTGTTATTTAATTGATTAGTTGTATCTGACTCTTCATATATATCTAACAAAGTTTTTTTTTTAATTAAAATTTAAAATGATACCAGAAAAGTAAAAGCAAACAAAATTGAACTATAATAGAGCTCTTAAAATTGGTACTTGAATGACAGACATGAGGGTGAAGGTCTTTATTAATTTTGAAATCACTATTGATGCATATATATAGATACGCATATATGTATCGATGTATACAAGAGATAATATATATATATATATACACATTTCTATTTAGGTATACACATATGTATATATATATAATATATATGTGTTGTGAGATGTGTGTGTGTGTGTGTGTGTGTGTGTGTGTGCTTTGTGGTATGTGTGTGTATATGTGTATCTACATTCTGCTTGTACAGCCTGATTGTAAAGTTGAGGTGAATCAAATTGTTGTCCAGATTAAAAACCCATCTCACAACTGAAGGTGGTACCAGATGATTTCTGTTTCTTTTAGTCTCAATTCCATGGCAATACAAACTACATGTTTTCTCGGAATTTAAAACTAGATCTAAGAATCACATCCCAAGTGACTATCAATTTGTTTAAGGAACATTTGAGCAGGCTTTTCACTAAGAGTTCTCATATGAATAATGAAACAATAGAATCTATTGTGAAAAGCCTGGACACAAAGTTATCTGTCTAGAAAATGTCCAAAGAATAATGGGTAATGATGGAGATGATAGTGATGATACCTTCTGCAAATATTTTCCATACTTGTAATTTTAAAGTTGATTTAATTGTTTTTCAGCCATCCAGAGAAAGCCTAATATAGAGGAGTTTCCATGAATGGTACACTCATGAGGAAAATGTTTAGATCCTCAGGCTTAGCATACATAGTAGATCAATAAAGACATGACTTGATTTGATTTAATTTCATGAGAGAAGGAAGACATCCTGAAAAATTACATTATGTACTTGTTGTAAAAATATAACTGGGGAAAATGAGATCTTCCAGGAATATTCAAGACGAGTCTGTCTATAAGCATACTCAGTTCCTGTCTTTCCTTGTAAAAACCACAGTTGAACAGGATGTATTTGTTATTTCCTGTATGCTCTTTGTGACCACAATAAGTTTCTTCTTTATGTAGTGGGGAAGAAGGAGAAGAGTAATAAGGGAGGGGTGGAACTAATCTTGCCTTATTCATAGCTGAAGTGATAGCAAGGGAAAGAGCCCTAGATTCTGAGGCAGTAGTTGTTGCTCAGTGTCTGACACTTCTTGACTTCATTTGGGGTTTTCTTGGCAAGATATTGGAGTAGTTTGCCATTTCTTCTACAACTAATTTGTTTTACAGTTGAGGAACTGAGGTAAACAGAATTAAGTGACTTGCCCAGGCTCACACAGTTAGTAAGTGTCTGAGGCTGCATTTGAACTCAGGTTTTCCTGACTCTTAACTTGAGGACTCTGTATACAGAACCACCTGGCTACCTCCTATAACATAATTAAAAGTATATATATATACATATATATATATTGCATTGACATCCAATTACAGCTTTCATTCAGTATCTCCTATATGCAATGCATTGTGAGATATTCTGGGAATGCAATGAAAAAATGAACAATTTTCTCTAAATCCTAGAAGCTTACTTATCATTCAAATAATACAATACATAATATATACAAATATAACAAGATAATTTCCAATGTTATTATCTGAGGACAGAAATAACACTAAATCTAGGGGGCTCAGAAAAGGCTTTAAAGAGGAAATGGCAAATGAAGTGAACTTTGAAGGGAGTCAAAGATTCTGAGACAAAATGAGAAAGAAGTGAATTCTAGGGTTGGAGGATATTCCATACAAATACAGAGATACCAAAAAAATCGAATGCTAAATTCAAGGAAGTGGTTGGCTTGGCTGGAACATGGAGAGTATGATGACAAATGAGGAGAATAAGCATTTCTTAACCACCCATTCAATACTGGACACTGGGCCACACTCTTTGAGAATATAATCTTATTTGATCATCACAACCTGTGGGAAGTAGGTGTTATTATTATCCTAACTCTATAGTTGAGAAAACTGAGATGGACTGAGAATAAATGAGTTGCCTAGAGGCACACAGTTAATGAGTACCTGAGGCTGGATTTGAACTCAAGTCTTTATGATTCCCAGCCAAGTACTAAATCCTTTGTGTCATCTCCAGAGTTACTTAATTGTGAAATAGATAAGCCAAAATAAAATTGTAAAGGGATTTAAATGCTAAGATAGGAAAGTGTTATTGTTTATTATTTGGTAATGGTGATGTTTCTTGTCATTGTTTTCCAGAAGCCATATAGAGAAATGAAAAGATTTTGCATAAAGTAATTGTTGAGGTCAGTGTAGCAATTCTTAATTCAAAATACAAGGCACAAAGTACAGTAACAAATCCACGAGGGTTTTCTCTTAGCCGAAAAGTACATTTATTTAAAAGAAGAGATTACAGATAAAATGAAGAGGTAAAATAGGCACCAGGAATAGTAAATATGTAATAGATTCAGGAGAGCAATAGAGTTGGAAGAAGCCATTAAAGGAATACACCATTAGTCTGGGTATGCCCTTGACTGGCTGGCTAAAGCCATACAGGAGTTTAGCAGACCAACCAGAGTTAGCAGTAGTATAGAGAAAAACACCATTAAAAGGAAGATGCTAAGAGAAGGGAAAGAATACCTCAGAGCAAGCTTAGTTCTGAAAAGACTTAGCAAAGACCTTCATCATAAGCACATCTTTTATAGGGGAAATACAAGGGGAAATATAGGGGAAAAATAAGAAACAAAGATTTCTCAGGGGACTAGGAGAAATACCAGGGAAGAGTTGGGGAGATAAAGGATGTGTATTGATATTGAGACAGTCTTAAATTGGAAAACTTGGTTCCCCTCAGAGCAATCAAAACAGTCTGGAAAATTCCCATCATAGGTATCTTAAAGATATCTTGAAGATGCTAACAAGGCAATGTGGGCACATCATGATTGTTTTAACTAGGGTAATAAAACAGTCTGGGAAACTAAGTTCCCAGGATGAACATTTTAACATTTCCAGAAAAAGGGAGAGAATAAGCTGATTTCAGGATTTACATTAGAATGGCATAATGAGATGCTTTAAGAAGATTGTTTTGGCAATTCTGTGGAGGATGGATTGGTGAAAGAGCTGAACTGATGCCTAAAAACCCATTAATATGTTATTGCAACATTTTAGGTGAAAGTTAAGGAGAACCTAGCATAGTATTCATAGAAATGGAGTAAGGGAACAGCAGATGCCAGATAAATTATGGAGAAAGAATCAACAAGACAAATCTTCAGAAAAGAAGGAAGATTAAAGAAACAGGAGGCAATATTAGTACTCTCTCTTATTATGAGGGTAAAGTTGGATTGTGGATAGAGAAGTGCTGTTTTTAAAGATCTTATCATCTAAAGAAGCAAGAGAAAATGTTATTCAATCATTTTAGTCATATTCAACTTTTTTTGATCCAATTGGATGTTTTCTTGGCAGAGATAATAGAGTGGTTTGCTATTTCCTTCTTCAGCTCATTTTATGGATGAGGAAACTGAGAGAAGTGACTTGCCCAGAGTCACACAGCTAATTGATGAGTTGTGTGAAAGAAGCCCACATTGCCTGCCAGTCTGTCAAAAATCTGGGTCATAACCTAACTCCCATTCAAGGCCCTGATCAGGCCAAGGCTTCTAAGACCCTAAAAGCCAAACTGAGTTCTGCTCCTGCCCAGGCTATACTTAATCTAGAAAAGCCTCTCACTCTGTCTGAAGGTGAAAGGTGGGGGACAAGCCCTGGGGCTTTTAACTCAGGCTCTTAGACCAGAGGCCTACTTCTCAAAGAAACTGGACTCAGTTTCCCTAGAAGGCCCTTGGGCCTTAGAGCAGTGGCTGCTACACTCCTGATTGAAGAAGCCTCAAAACTCACCCTAGGGCACCAGAGCATTTTAGAAGCCAAGGGCATCAGTGGCTTGGGAGGCTTACTAGACAAAAGGTTACTAGATATTCCAGACCTGACTCTCTGGGTGTGCCATACCCTTAATCCTGCCCCTGAGAACAATCAGGGAGAAAATGGGGAAAGACAGGTTATTCTGTGGTGACCCTCCATAGCACCCTGGAGGCTAAGCCACTGCCCCTGGGACTTCTGCCCAGAAAGCAGAAGTCATTGCCCTAACCAGAGGTTTGGAACTGGGGAAGGGAATGAGAGTGAACGTCTATACTGACTCCAGGTATGCCTTTCATATTCTGCATGCTCATGGAGCTATATGGAAAGAAAGGGGGAACATACTCTCTCCCTCTGGCTGGTTTTAAATACCCTCAAACCAGCTTTTAATCCCAGAAGCAAGTCAGTGGAAACTTATTTTTGGTTTTCATCAGGCTACACATGGGAAGAAATGCCCTTCAATCCCTTGTGAAATGCATTTTTACTGGTCACAAGCTGGGAGTAACTTTCAGGCAGATCTGCCAGGCTGTGCCAGTTTGTGCCCAAGTAAATCCCACAGGAGCTATCAAATCTCCCTCTCTCCTGAAGCCTGTTCAGAGAAGGGGCACATGCCCAGGGGAAGATTGGCAAATAGACTTTACACATATGCCCCCTGCAGAGGTCTCTAGTGGCTTTTGGTTCTTGTTGGTGAACTTATAGAGGACCTGAAGCTTCATTTCCACAGGACCCCTGAAAACACTGGAGAAAGAAGGGTGAAATTATCTGTGTTCTTTCTCTCACTATTCTTACTATCTCTTTCTCAGTCCAAGGAGAACCTTGCTCCTAGGGTTTTCTCTCAGGCTTTTCTTGAAGTCATTCTGTGGCCTCTGCTAATAGTTAACTTCTTAGCCTTTCAAGCTAGGGAGCTCCGTGGGCAGTGGGGGCATTTAGGATTGTTGGGCAGGTCACCAGCAGCCTCAAGGCAGCCCACAGATGGGACCCGATACATTAGTTGCAAAGGCCCCATTCCCAAATGTCGCCATCTCTGGATGCACCTCACTTTTAATTTGCTTATTAGATTTGTTTCCTCCAGGCTCCAACCTATGAACTTTCAGAGATCATGGGACAACTGGCTCAGACACTCAACACCCCCTGGACATTGTCACTGCCATCTTCAGATCTGGCACTTCCCCTCCTGGCCTGAACCCCCTAAACTTAAGGACAGCTCTATGACCCTTGTCAGTTTGAAGCAGTTACAGAAGATGAGACCTTTGTCCCTTTGCCCCAAATAAATTTGGAGTGACAGCTTGAGGGGGGAAAAGAGGTAAACTGTGTCCTTGATTGTGGGGGGAGGGCTGGAGAGACCCCAAATCTCAAAAACACTCCTGCCGAGATAGGGACCCCCACCCACCTATTCATGGTAAACTTCATTTTTAATTCAATCAGATAGATATTCAAACTGCTCTAGAAACTGGGTCTATTCAAACTGGGTCTAGAAAAGTTCCATAAAACCAAGGACCTCTAAACCCATCTTTGCTGATTCCTACAAGGGAAAAAGCCCACTGAGTCCCTGATCAATGTAAACCCATCAATGTGAAGACCTAGCAGGCCTCCACCTACTAGCAAGATTTTGCTCTTTTCAGTGAAATAAACTTGTTTCCTTTTTACCATAGAGAAGGCTTGCCTCATTCGCTAGGGATTGGTAGATTCTTCACAAAGTCCGTGACTGGCCAAAGAGGGTCCCACACCATCTCCCCTCATCATAATTAAGTGTCTAAGGTCAGATTTAACTCATGAAGAGGAATCTTCTTGATTCCAAGCTCAGTGCTCTATCCATTGCACTAATTAGCTGTCCAGTTATGAGAAGTTGTCTATGAATTTAGTGTTTATGCCTTTGCATTTGTTTCTGACAAAGAAAATAGCTGAGATGGGTCTAGTTTATTTAACATGATTTTCTTTTACAGTATTGAGCAAGATGTACTATTATGCAATAGGACTGATTATACTTGGCTTTTATGAGCATTAGCATATGGATTTAGAAACACAAATGTACATGGAACATTCTCAATATCTATCATAAAGTAAATATAAGCAAGAGTCAGACATTAACAATGATGCCCAGCGAACATGAAATTGTATGAAATTATTACTGAGGGTATGTATGACCAGAAAACAAAGTGGATTAAATTATATAGAGAGAAGAGATAACAGACGGGGAACCTGAGGAGAATGGAATAGAATGGAAAATATTTAGTAAGGACTTAATATGTGCTAAGCACTGTGCTAAGGTCTGAGGATACAAATAGAAAAATGAGATGTTTCCTTTTTTTTTGGACTTCATACTCTAATAGGGGCAGCAACTCATAAAGAAAGGTTTAAGGAAAACTCTGGATAACAATCAAACAGAGGGATAAATGAAGCATTTATTTAGTCCCAGGCAGGAACACATGTATCATAATAGGGGATCCCAAAGGAAACAGGAAGATTAAGCAAGGCATAGATGATTAGCAGTTTTCATCAGTGAATCTAATTAAGTATTGTAGTGTTGTAAAATATTAATACAAGATGTTATTTGTCTAAAGGATGTAACAAAAAAAAAAAAAAACCTATAAAAAGAATTCTTTGAAAAGTGGCTAAGTAGGTGCCAGAACCGCATGTTTTAGAAGGACCTGTTTTGGCTATTTATGAAGAAAGAACAGGAAGGAGATCTAAATTACTGAGGTTTTGCAAATGCAATTTGTTTATTTTCCAGTGCAAATGTGGTAGGAGAAGGGAGGGAGAAAAGGGCTTCTAAGCCACACCTTTAATAAAGATTTTAGTTTGCTAAACTTTTTTTTTTTTTTAAACAATTGTCCAGAAAAGTTAGAAGAATTTTTAGATAGATATACCTAGTAAAATGTATATTTAGTAGACTTTTTTTAGACTGTCCAGTTTTCTTCAAAGCTCAGCTGAGGAGCCATCTTCTACAGGAAGTCTTTCCTGATTTTCTTCCTCCTCCCACCTAGCTGTTCTTGCTTTTTGCTCAAAAAACAAAAAAAAAAACACCCCCCAAAACCCCCTTTTTAATTAATTAATTACATTTTATTTTTAATTTATGGAATAAAACAAATATTTATGTAACAGTACAATAGAAAGATGCACATGAAACTGCAATTCTAGTATGCACAACTTGTTATTCCTTTTAAATATACAATAAAATTATCATGTAAATTTATTTTTTTTCATTCTTTCCTCCACCTCCCTAGATATAGACACCATTATGATAAGGGCTTTGAAATGAGCTTATTCTCTGCCATTATCAGGTATAACTAAGTCCCAGGCTATCCTGTTTGTATACAGTGGTGTAAGGAAGGAACTCTTTTGGTCTCCATGGTCTATCTCTCCAACCTCTGAGCATCTTTAAATAACCTTTGAGTTATTGATTTGCATATCTTTAAAAAAGGTCTGGGACTTGATCTGCCAAGTGGAATCCGCTGGGCTCCTCTTTGATTCTTCTCTCTGAGCTACCAAATTCTTCCCTAACTCTCTTGAATTATCTCCCCAAGATTCTATTTCCCTTATAAAAGATATGCATATGATGATCTTTTCTAAGTCCTTCTCAAGACTAAGCCTTCTA
>JAJPUD010000638.1:164716-175827 GCA_023553655.1 Myrmecobius fasciatus | reverse complement strand
TCTTTGCTGATTCCTATGTAAGGAAAAGCCTGCTGAGACTCTGCTCAGTGTAAACCCATCTTTGCTGATTCCTACAAGGGAAAAGGCCCACTGAGCTCAGTGTAAACTCTCTCTGGGGAAGGCCCTAGCAGGCCTCCACCCACTGAGGAGATTCTGTTCTTTTCAGTGAAATAACTTGTCTTCTTTTACTATAGACTTCTTGCCTCATTCCTTAGGGATTTTTAGATTCTTCACGAAGCCCTTGACTGGCCAAAGGGGGTCCCACATCATCCCCTTTCTCACACCTCATCACTGGTGCTGTACTTCAAACACATTACTTCCCAGTTCTTTCTCTGAATGCAGATAGAGCCTTTCTTCATGTGTCCTTTAGAGACATGGGTATTAATAAAACAATATTACTATTTTGGTATACAGTGTTCTCTTGGTTCTGCTCATTTCATTCTTCATTATTTCATGCAAGTCTTTCCATGTTTTTCTAAAATGATGGAGCTCTTCATTTCTTCCAATTCAATAGCCCATCATAATCATAAATCACAAGTTGCTCAGCCATTCTCAATTGATAGGCATCCCTGCAATGTCCATTTCTTTCCTACAAACACTTTAACACTCCTAGGTTTTTTTCCTTTTCCACTAATTATCTTTGGAAATAGACAAGTAGTGTTATTGCTGGGCCAAAGGATATAGGTGGTTTAGTAACTTGTTGGGTATAATTCCAGATTGCACTCCGAAATGGTTGGATCAGTTCATAATTCCACCAATAATGAATTAATTAGTATCCCAATTTTTCCACATTGCCTCTAACATTTGTCATTTTCCTCTTCTATTTTTTTAGCCAAATTGTTAAGTATGAAAAGATAATTAAAGATTGTTTCAATTTGCATTTCTCTAATCAATTATGATTTAGAACAGGCAGTTAAGAAATCAATTTATAGTCATTAGGAAAAAATGGTTTACATCATTATTCTTTAATCATTTATCATTTGGAGAATGACTCATATTCTTATAGATTTGACAAAGTTCTTTATATATTTTAGATAGAAGATCTTTATTTGATAAACTGTCTATGAAATTTCTCCCCAATTTTCTGCTTTCCTTTCTTCTGAGCTCTGTTAACATTTATTTTATTTGTATGAAACCTTTTTTTAACTTAATTAAAATTATTCATGTTATAGCTAACTTTGCTCTCTCTCTCTATCTCTGGCTTATTCATAAATAGTTCATCTCTCTTTACCAGTCTAATAAGTAATACATTATGAGTTCTTTTAATTTTCTTGTAAAATCTCTCTTTATATCTAGGTCATGTATCCATTCTGACCTTATCATGGTTTATGGTATAAGATATACAGGGTATACAGGAGTATACCCAGTTTCTGTCATACTGCTTTCCAGTTTTACCAACTTTTTTTTTTACACTAAATAATGAATTCTTATCCCAAAATCTTGTCTTTATACTTCTCAAGGTTGTTATGCTTAATTGCTGCTATAAATTGTATATGTACTCTATTCCATTGATTTACATTTCTATTTCTTAGTACTAGATAATTGCTGCCTTATAATATAGTTTAAGATCTGGTATTGCTAAATCTCTTTCCTTTACATTTTCTTTTTCATTATTTCCTTTGATATTCTTGACATTTTGTTTTTCCAACTAAATTTAAAAATAATTTTGAACTATTCTTTTAAAATTATTTAAACTAATCTAATTTAGATTTTAAATTTTTAATTAATACTTTTTTGAAATTTATTTTCTATATACTTATATAAGACCTATCTTCTCAATAGATTGTAAGTTCCTTGAGGGCATGGAATATGTTACTTATATTTTTGTATTCCCAGGAGCAGTTGGGTGGCTTAGTGAATAGAACACGGGGTCTGGAGTCAAGAAGACCTCAGTTCAAATCTAACCTCAGAATCTTGCTAGCTATATGGCTAGCATATGGGCAATTCATCTAATTCAGTTGCCTCAGTTTCCTCATCTATAAAATGAGCTTAGACGGAAATGACAAATCACTCCAGTGTCTTTGCAAAGAAAACTCCAAATGGGATTAAGAAGAATTAGACTTGACTGAAACAGCTGGGAAACAATTTAGCACAGTGACTAATTTATAGCGGGCACTTAATGTTGGGGAATAAATAAGGAAATTGTTGAATATGAATGCTATGAAATATTACCTTATTATACTTGAAAAAACAATGAGTATGGGGAATTCATACTCATTGAAAGATGTTTTAGAAAACATTTGAAAGATGTATTAGTACAGAACAAATGAAATAGAACTAGGAACAAAATGCACACAATAACCACAATGATGTAAATAGCATCAGAAGACATTCAAGTTTAGATCAATACAATGACCAGTCTAGTTCAGAGATGACTAGCTTCTTTTTCTCCTTTCTTTAGAGAAGTGGAGGATTACAATTTCAGAATGAAGCATAATACTATTAAGCATGTTCAATGTCCTAGTTTGTTTTAACTATATTTCTATAGTTGCAATTGAAAGCAAAAAGAAAATACTATTACATAGTAGCAATCGTTTTTAAAATGTTGATCAAATATTTTTTAATTTAAAAGCAAAAATGACAGAACCAGAAGAACTCAGAGAAAAAGTGCAAGAATCATCTGAAGAATGCAAAGAAAAAAAGTTACACGTAAAAATCAATAAGAAAATTTTTACAGAAGTAGTATAGTCAAGGAATGGACTGAATTAGTCTATCATATTTATTGGTCTAATAGACAATCTTAGAAAGGAATGTCAAATTCAACTCTCCCAAATATACTGTTAAACTCTAGGACTTTATCAAAAAAGAGAATCAAGAGAGTCAGCAATTATCAAGATAGTCGCTTATCAAAGGGATCTTTATAGGACCACTGGCCTGATGAGATAGAGTGTCACCTAGTGGACAAAATATAAATGACTACACTTCCTTGCTGGTTAATGGGAAAATGCCATTCTATTTATCCCCAGATTAAAGAAGGCAAAACAGCATCTGCCCTGAAGTCAGGAGTATCTGAATTCAAATCCAGCCTCAAATATTAACATTAGCTCTGTAATACTGGGAAAGTCACTTAAGCCCAATTGCCTTGAGGAAAAAAAAAAAAAACCAAGGTAAAACAGGAGATGAAGAAGACCACTATTGCTACTGTACTCCTTAAGTATCATCTGGAATATTCACCAAACAGTGTACACCTGTGCTATACATAATTTACAAAAAAAAAAAAAAAAAAAAGCAAAGTAACTTGTATATTACTCCAAAACTGTATTATTTAATAGCAATTCGACAATCATTCCCCCAGTTTCCTTATTTATTTATTAATTTTTAATAGTATTTTATTTTCCACATACATGTAAAGATAATTTTCCACATTCATTTTTTGTAAGATTTAGTATTCTGAATTTTTATCCTCTCTCTCTTACCTCCTGCCTTCTAAAGATATCAAGCAATCCAATATAAATTAAATATGTGCAATTCTTTTAAAGATTTTCCATATTTGTCATGTTATACAAGAAAAGTCATAACAGAAAAGAAAAAAAAAACACAAGGGGAAAAAAAAGCAAACAAACCAATCAATAAACAAAGAAACAAAAGATGAAAATACCATGTTTCAATATATATTCAGTCTCCATAGCTCTCTCTAGGGATGTAGATGGCATTTTCTGTCCCAAGTCTACTGGAATTGTCATGAAGCACTGCACTGTTGAAAAAAGCCAAGTCCGTCATAGTTGATTATATAATTTTCAGTATTTATTAAACATAGTGTTTTAGGCATTTATGCTAAAAACTGTGAATACAATGATAAAAATGAAGGAATACTTGCCTTTAAGAATATTATATTCTATTTGAGGAAGCTATATGTACATATACAAGAAAAATATAAAGCAATTTTAAGGGGAACAAGCAATCTGGAGTTATAGGAAAGGCATCAGGTAAGAGGTGGTATCTGAATTGAGCTTTGAAGGAAGACAGGGATTTTAAGTGTCAGGGGTGAGCAAGGAATATGTTCTAATATAATTGGGATTTTATACTTTCCTCTGCAGGGAAAGGAACTGAAAACCAACTTCATGAATTCTGGAAATGATAGCCCCAGACAAACAGTATTGTTTTCTTCCAATTCTGGGAGAAAGATTCTAAGGAGAGTTTTGTACACAGACATAGCAGGCCATATTGGGAGGAGGTGAAGTCAGGTAGTTCTTCAAAAGTAGGACAAAGCAATATAAGAAAAAGAAACCAAACAAACCACTAATATATAAAGTCACCAGGACTAGATGGACTCAAGAATGTATTTTATCATACATCTAGATAATCTCAGTTATATATAAACTGTATTTTCAAAAATAGGGAATAATGATTCTCTATTCAGTTCTTCCAATGAGCTAATGATAATTCTATTTCCCAAACAAGGGAATAAGGCAAAGAAAGTGACCCACAGAACATTACCATTAATGAAGACTTAAATATCAATGTTAAAATATTAAATAAATTACTGGAAAATAAAATGTGTCAATATAGAAATAGTTATTTTTTATGACCAAGTGAAATTTCTATCAAGAATATAAGATAATTTAGTATTAAGAATATTGAATTAATTAAAAAAAACCTAAGGCAGAATAGTGAGATATCTATAAATTGTTCAGAATCAGCCCAGAAATCATCACATTTCTATTTATTACCAATAGGAATAAGAGAAAAAAAATGATAGGAATACCCATCTCTGCCTTTTAGTAGTCATATGATCCTGAGCAAATTATTTCTGCTTTCTGAACCTCAATTTCTTCATTTTCAAAATGAGAATAACAATTACATTACTCACTTACCAGGATTCTTGTGGTGAAGGTGCTTCCATAAACTATACAACACTAAACACATGAGAGCTCTTGTAGTGAGCACCCCATTGTAGTGAACATAGTCACCCCCAACAAATAATGAAAAACTGGTGATCACATGTCATACAGGTTCTGCTGATTTCTACCTGTTTGTTGCCCACAATCTTCTAAGGGAGTTGTCTGTCACTTAAACACTGGCTGTTTTATTCTATTTCTTTTTTTTTTTAATTAAAACTTTTTATTTGCAAAACATATGCATAAGTAATTTTTCAACATTGATCCTTGCAAAACTTTTTGTTACAAATTTTTCCTTTTTATCCTCTACCCCCTCCCTTAGATGACAGGAAATCTAATACATGTTAATTATGTTAAAATATTTGACAGATCGAATATGTATATACATATTTATACAGTTATTTTGCTGTACAGGAAAAAAAAAACTGGAGAAGGAAAATAAAATGTAAGCAAACATCAATAGAGAGTGTGAAAATGCTACGTTGTGGTCCAGACTCAGATCCCGCAAGCCTCTCTATGGGTGTATGTGGTTTTTCTTTATCACTGAACAATAAGAACTGGTTTGAAACATCTCATTGTTGAAGAGAACCATGTCTATTAGAACTGATCATCATATAGTCTTGTTGTTGCTGTGTATAATGATCTGGTTCTGCTCACTTTGCTCAGCATCAGTCCATGCAAGTCTCTCCAGGCCTCTCTGAAATCGTCCTGCTGGTCGTTTCTTACAGAACAATAATATTCCATAACATTCATATACCATAATTTATTCAGCCACTCTCCAATTGATGGGCATCCGTTCAGCTTCCAGTTTCTAGCCACTACAAAAAGGGCTGCCACAAACATTCTCACACATATGGGGCCCTTTCCTTCCTTTAAGATCTCTTTGCGATATAGGTGTTTTATTCTATTTCTTTACAGTTAGCACACACTGCTACTTGCCAAAAATCCTAACTGGGCAATAACATTATTGCTCTTCTGTCACTGGATATCTAAATTCTAGTTTACCGCATTACCAAAACATGTCATGATACTAGTCTCATAACAAAAGTGGCTAGCTTATTCCGTTTATAGAAGAGGAATAGAACCATTAATTGAAAGCTAGAAGGAAACTTAGGAGACACCTAATCCAACCACTTCCTGAATTGAAGTTTCTGTGGGTGATCAGTGGATGTTTTTATCTTTTTCTTTGTTGAGAATATTAAAAAAAAAATCCTACATTTCAGAACCATCTTGCCTCTCAACCTCAATTCCACCTTCAGAAAATAAAGGGCCATCTAGGTTAACCCCTCTACCTGGACCATTCATCTCAATTTACTCCCCTATTTTCATTTTTTTATTCACTTGATGTATAGTAAATTTTTTTCCCAACATCTCAGTTTTATTTTGTATATGTTTTTGTTTTTTAAATGGATTTTATGTAACTAAGAGAAGGTAGGATTTTGTGTTCTGATGTATCACTTTGTTTTTACATTTTAATACACTATTTAGTCCACTTACAATTAATTACAAGAGATTCATATTTTCTTCCATATGTCTTTATAATATGAGATTTCAAATTATGATTTTTTTTCTCTTCTGCTAAAAACACTAAGGACTATGTTCCTTTAGTTTCTTTAGCTTGCTCTTTTTCAAAATGACCCTATTCTCAATAGTTTCCCCCTTCACTCCTGACCTGTTAACTAATAGGGTTTTGCTTATAAATTGCTTTATAAGTTCCAAAGTTTTCCCTAGAGTTTTGTTTATAAAAGCTTTTTTTAATTCTTTCATCCTTTTCTCTAATTATTTAGTCCCCTCTTACCTTTTTCCTATTAGTTAAAGTAGATCTCTCTTCCTCTCCTCTCCTTTAGTTAATCCTGTTTATTGGTTTTCAAATTTCACTTTTGTTCCCCTTTTTCAGAGAAGGTTTCTCTCATTTTCTTTATTTTTCTCTTTCTGTCTACTCTAGACTTTCTGTCTATTCGTTCTCTGGTTCCTGACCTCTATAATGACCTAAAATTCTCAAGGTATCCATTCTGGGCAGTTTCTGCCACTGCCTTATAGAATTTGTTCTGTGGATTCCCCTTTTTTGTTGTGCCTCATTCCCAGAACAAAGCCAATTCCTGTAGCTAAAAGAGAAAAAACTGTTTCATTGTACGATTCTCACCATCACCACCATCTCCCTGATTGGTTGATTGGTTGTTGTCTTTCATTCTCAAAGAAGACCAAAATGACATCATTACATTACAGTCAAGTTACAGTGTGTCCTGCTGTGGTTGATCAGACCAATAAGAACTTGAAATGATCTGCCACAGGTTAGATACAGATAGTCCCTATGAACATTTGGAGAGGATTATCTAATTTATGCATCTCACATTTGTCTGAGCAACTTCAATTCTGTTTTGCTCATTAATTGCAGTACCTTCTCCAATGAGTGGTATTAATCTTTCCTGAACACCCTAGATTTTGTGATTCCATGGTTTCTTCAAATTCTACAGGGTGCTCTGTCTCAAGTGTTGGATTATTTTTATTGGTTTTATAATTTTTTTTCCTAGATGCTTGAATTCATTTACTAGATCTTGAGGACATATTTCCTTCTGCTGTTAATGTTTTGCCTATGATTTATCTCCATATGTTCAAAGCCTTTGAGTTTTTCTTCTTCCCAAGATTTTTGGAAATGTCAGGATTCCCCTTTTTTTATCTTTCCCTATTATTTTCTATCTGACTCCTTCCCCTCTGATGGTGGCTTCCTTAGGGGACTGATCTCAAGACCTCTCTGCCTCTTCCTACACTGGGCAAATTCATAGTCCAGAAATGCCTCCAACTGGATGCTGGCTCTTTCCCTCAAGTTCAGTGGAATGTTACACATCCCCTCCTACCCTACCTATACATCATGATGTTTGCCAGTGTCCCATTCCATTCCCTCTGTTCCTCAGTTCTCCAGGATTATGCCAGAAGTTCAGATTGTTGCTACATAAATACTATGATTTCTGTAGTTTGGGTCTCGGAAGCTCTGGGAGGAAGGTGGGCTAAAGTGGTGTGTTGAACTCTTAAACATATGTCCTGCTTTTTTCTCTTTGTTCCTGGCTCTCCTGCAGTGACCTCTTGGAGCACATACCACTGGCACACTATCCCCCCATCCCAAGCAGACTTCCATTGCATTAGTAATCTGTAACCATGGGTCTGCAGCCTTGAGCCAGGATCTCCACAGCACTGTAAAGTAGAAGGGACCACGAGGGTATAGGATGGGGTTTTATTGCAAGCCCTTGTGTTGGGTCCTTGGGTTGGCTGAGTGCAGTCTTGCTCCTTGTTAATGTGGGAGCTAGAGAAGGATTGCTGTGTGAGTTCATTGTAAAAGTCTGCTTATAAATTGTTGAGATTTTTGTTAACTTTCTTTTGGATTTCAGGTGTCCTAAATAATACAGGTAACAAAACTTGCTCTATCTTTGGTGTATAAATTCTTTTTTGGAGAGGAAATCAGAGAAAATGTCTTGGTCTCCATGATCACATGCCTAACTATATCCCTTTTTTAGGGAAAAAAAATGTATATCCCTAGTGTCAAGTGCAGTGCTTGCATATAGGACATATTTAACAAATAATTGCTGAATTTAGCTGGACATAAGGATTTTTGTCCCTATAGAATGTTCTTAATTTTTTTGTATTCTTCTCACTTTGCTGTTTTCTTCATTTTATCAAGTCAAACTTCATTGAAACTGTGACTACCCAAGTTCCCTTTGTGTCTCTGAGTTTTGTTGTGTAGAATATTCCATGAAATAAGTAATCCATTGGCTAAATTTGGATCTTTTTCATTATACACAGATATGATAACTTCTTTCTGAAATAATGGATAGCAAGAAATGGACTTACAATCACAAAGATCTTAGTTCAAGGCCATTCTTTTTTTTTTTTTTTGCTGAGGCAATTGGGGTTAAGTGACTTGCCCAGGGTCACACAGCTGTAATGTGTCTGAGATCAGATTTGAACTCAGGTCCTCCTGACTTCAGGGCTGGTGCTCTATTCACTGCGCCACCTAGCTGCCCCCAAGGCCATTCTTTAACAGTTATTATATCACCATGGACAAGTCACTCAATCTCTCCAAGCCTCAGTTTTTTCTTCAATAAAAAGTCTTCAGTATTTACCTCATTAAGTTGTAGAGAAGACCCAGAGAGATAATGTTTAGGTAGATCTGCCCAGAGAGTCATATTGCCGCCCAGAATGCATAGCAACAACTGTTTTAGAGCAGACTTGGAAAGATTCTGTGTGAAAGTAAGTGAGATTGTTTCCAAGGAGAATTCTGAAAGGAAAGGATGAAGGAGAAAGTTTCCCCCAGCATGCTTTTCTTTTCTTTTCTTTCTTTTTTTTGAATAGTATTTTATTTTTCCAAATACATACAAACGTAATATTCAACAAACATTTTTGTAAAACTTCCAAATTTTTCTCCCTCCCTCCCTTTCCATCCTCTTCCCCAAGATAGCATGCAATGTGATATAGTTAAATATGTGCAATTCTCTTAAACATATATCCATATTTGTCACGTTGTGCAAGAAAAATCAGATCAAAAGAAAAAAAAATAACAAGAAAGGAAAAAAAAAAACCAAGCATACAAACTAACAACAAAAAGATGGAAATACTATGCTTCGATCCATATTAAGTCTCCATAGTTATCTCTCTGGATGCATTTTCCATCCTAAGTCTACTGAAATTGTCTTGAATCACCACATCCTTGAGAAGAATCAAATTCATCATAGTTGATCACTACATAATCTTGTTGTTACTGTGTATGATGTTCTTTTGATTCTTCTCAGTTCACTTAGTATCAGTTCATGTAGGTATTTCCAGGCTTTTCTGAAATCAACCTGTTCATCATTTCTTATAGAACAATAATTATCCATTACATTTATATACCAAAATTTATTCAGCCTTTCCCCAATTGATGGGCATCCATTCAGTTTCTAGCTCCTTGACACTACAAAAAGAGTTACTACAAACAATTTTTCCTTTTATGATCTCTTTGGGAAACAGTAGCTTCTCTTCTATTTTCAAATATTGTGAAAGAAGCAGCTTCTGCTAAAGATCACCTAACATTAAATACTAACTGTGTATCAGGCACTGTGCTAAGTTCTGGATAACAATGATATCTGCCTAAAGGCAAGGCAGAGCCAAATACAGCATAGTCCAAAAGTCTTAATGTAGTTAAGATTTTTGGTGTACTCTCTATATGTAAAATAAGTGATGATTCTCAATCTACCAATCTTAATCAAAGGATTTAAATTTAAATAAAATTCTTTTAAAAGCTGTTAAATAATGTAAAATGATGCCAGATAAGAAGTCTGTTGCAATTAACCGAGAAATTAATCATATCCTTTGAGTTCTTTATAAGAGTATCAAGTTAGCTGAAATCAGATTGTACCAGGAGAAAGAACATTCCAACAAAACCTTAAGGGTAAACTGCCTCAGGGTAAATTGCAGATTTTAGCCTTAAATTTTAAATTAAGGCTCCTCTCTTCTTTCTCCCCATCATCTTTTTGTGAAAGGAGGATATTGAGAGGTTCAAAGGGTTAAGAAGATGTTGGATTTCTTGTCTTCCTATGCCATTCTGAAGTCAGTTGATAGTCCTGTCTATGCTGGCATCCAAAGATAGAGTGGACACAGACTCAAAGCTCCATAAGGAGCCCAGCAAAAAAAATTATATTATGCCTAAAGATAACTTTTTGAGCATCCCTAACATGATTTCTAATAAACAGAAGCTATGAATTACTCTGTTTTCACATTTACTTTCTAAGCTTGAACTTACATTCCCTTGATCTGTGATTTGTGAAGAGTAAATCATAGACTTTTAGGAATTTTTTTTGGTGCCAACAGTTTCTGGTGTAATTCCTATGTAAACAAAATATCTGGTGTATTACTGAATACATAAAATATAGTTCTAAGAACAATATCTCAATATGGCTTTACAATATTTGAATTGTTTATTTCTGATTGTTTATAATATTTTCTCCTTGACATGGGAGTTCTGAAATTTAACTATAATATTCTTGGGAATTTTGATTTTAGGATCTCTTTCAGGAAATGATTAGTATATTCTTTGAACTTCAATTTTACCCTCTGGATTTAAGATATTGGAGTAATTTTCATTTATCATTTCTTGATATATAAAGTCTAGACTATTGTCATGGTTTTCAGGTAGTCCAAAAATTATCTCTCATTGATCTATTTTATAGGTCAGTTGTTTTTTTAGTAAGATATTTCACTTCTTCTTCTTCTTCTTCTTCTTCTTCTTCTTCTTCTTCTTCTTCT
>JAJPUD010000638.1:112087-164706 GCA_023553655.1 Myrmecobius fasciatus | reverse complement strand
CTTCTTCTTCTTCTTCTTCTTCTTCTTCTTCTTCTTCTTCTTCTTCTTCTCCTCCTCCTCCTCTTCCTCCTCCTTTTCCTCCTCCTCCTCCTCCTCCTCCTCCTCCTTTTCCTCCTTTTCTTTTTCTTTTCTCTGTCTGTCTCTCTCTTTCTCCCCTTCCCTCCCAATAATTTCTTCAAGCTTCTATTTTGATTCTGTTTTCTTAAGCTATGCAGAGGATGAATCGCAGGCAGTTGTCTTTGGATTCAATAATGATACTGATTACCCAATTTTGATAATACTATTTTATTTTTTAAAGCAAAAATAAAGGCAGGATTTCTTTCCATTCAATGTTTCTTTATGGAAGAAACAGTTCCTGGTTTAAAAGGTTGTTATCACAGCTGGAGGCAATGTTCCTGCAGGTATAAGTTTATGCTTTTATCACTATTAGAATGATATTAAGGGCTCTGTTGGTTTTTCCACCAGGCCCTCAAAATTCAAAGAGGCTATTGAAAGCTGTCAGGGAGCTGAAATGATTGCATGACACTTATAAGAATTCACAAGATTAAGAATTCCCTCTGCTAAATTTCTCTTGAGCATTTAATAGAAGGTTTCAGATGTTTCATTCATCCTGAGGGGCCATTGACATTTAGTATTGGGAGTGTAACCAAGATGTATTCTTTTTCTAGAGCTACAAAAAAAGATTTGGGAAAGCTTGAAACAATGAATGGCTACTATTCAAGCAGCATCTGGAGGATTTTAAGGATTGAAAATCTGGCAGAGTCCTCAAAAGAATGGATGAAAACTCATTGAAGAATCTCAGAGTTGGGAGGGACTTGTGGTGTTACTTTTACTTGAACAGGAATCCTTGCTACAATATGCTTAACAAATGATAAAATGATGACATAAATTCTTCAGGCAGATCACTTATATGTGGGGGCTTTGATCCTTTGCCCTCATATCAGAGCTAGGACCTAAACCTATGTTTTTGACTCTAAATCTAATTTTCTTTCTCTTATATCACACTATCTTCTTAGTGCAGCAAGCCAATAGGAGAAAGTCAGGAATCAAAAAAAGGTGCAGAGCAATTGGGCCAGAGATGACACCTGAGTGTAAGCCATGGTTTAAGTTCTGGTGGTAATTATTTATCAACTTGATTAAGATGATAGGAAAAGATAATGATAAATGTTGAAGAGGATGTGGGAAAACTGGGACACTAATGCATTGTTGGTAGAGTTGTGAACTCGGAGAATTTATGTCTATGAGTAGAGGGAAATAAATTTGAGAAAGTAGAGTGGAACTATTATGGAAAGCCTTGAAAATTAGACAATACAGAAAAAATAGTAAGTCATTATAATTCTGGAAGAGGGAAGTAATATTTCCATAATAGAGTATAAAGAGTATTAGTCTTTATGTATTATAGGTATTATAATTATATATATATATAATTATAGGTAAGATAGATTGGGATTGCTGAGACTCCACCTAGGAGCTTGCTATAATAATCAGGACTGAACTAGAGTTGGTGCTAGGAGCAATGAGGAAGATAGGAATTAAAAAGACATTTTAAAATAAAAAGCAGGACTAGTTGACATGATAAATAGTGAATGAAGGTGAAAAACATTCTTTATGAAAGTATTATGGATAGACCTCAGTCAAAATCCTGCATCAGAGTGCCATCACCTTCAAATATATTGATGCTATGTGCTACTTACCTTTTTAATGCTTTTCCCTGATTATCTCTGATATCCAGCATCAGGGTCCACCTTTCTCTCAATCTTTATTTGCAAAGATTCAGCAAATAAATAAAAGCAAAGATCATCATATCCTTTCTTCTCCATATGTTTGCAATATTTTATTAATTTATTCAAAGTTGAATTAAAATTCAACAATTATAATTTTTTGTAATTATTTTTACAAAAATTATTGTTATAAAGGATGGCTTTCTGGGAAGAATGAGGAAAGAAGTACAGGGAGAAATCTAGGCTACCTAAAAACAAAGAAATCAATAAAAATTTAAAAAAATACTTCTGTTAAAATCTGACATGTGACTCCAGAAGCTGCTTCTATTATACCCTATTTAATACAGGACCCAAAATACTATTTTTTAATCTTAATTTTCATTTATATAATTTTCAGCACCTTCTTTCCTACTCAGTCTCCCTTCCTAGCAAAGCAGCTCTTGTTATGAGATTTGTAAAAGTGCAGCAAAACCAACTAAACTATTAAATGTCATTGTATCTAATATTCTGTATCCATACCCCCCACCTCTACAAATATAGAGGAAAGGTTCATTTTCTTCTCTCTGAGACCATTCTTAGTCATTATAACTAAGCAATGTTTTTGCTCAATATAACACAACATTTAATTTTAATTTTTGGCCCATTAACATTATTACAGTTATTTTACCTACTATTTTCCAATTTTATTTATTTTACTTTTCATCAGATTCATGTAGATCTTCTCATATTTCTTTGAATTTTTTATAGTTAACATTTCTTTTAATATGGTGGCATTCCATTCCATTCATACATTACAATATATTTAACCATTTCTCAATCCATGGGCATCTACTTTGTTTCTAGTTCTTTTCTACCTGAAAAAGTAGTAATGGACTACTGGGTCTGCATCTCAAAGAGATTATAAAAGAGAGGAAAGGACCCACATGTGCAAAAATACTCTTTTGATAGTGGCAAGGAACTGGAAATTGAGTGGTGCCCATCAATTGGGGAATAGCTGAATAAGTTATGGTATGTGAATATAATGGAATATTATTGCTCAGTAAGAAATGATGAGCAGGCTGATTTCTGAAAAGGTGGTAACAGAGAGAGGGAGAAAAAACTGGAAAGCAGTCTTACAAAAATAAATGTTGAAAACTATCTTTACATGTATTTGGGGGAAAATACACTTGAGAAAAAAGTGGTGCTGAGAATATTTTGGTATATAGGGGACCTTTCTGTTTTTTATAACTTTGGAATATATGTTTAGGATTGTGATCTCTGACTTAAAAGGTATAGAGTTTAGACTTTAGTCTAAATAAATTTATAATATTTTCTCCTTCACATGGGAGTTCTGAAATTTGACTATAATATTCTTGAGAATTTTGATTTTAGGATCTCTTTCAGGAAATGATTAGTATATTCTTTGAGCTTCAATTTTACTGTCTGTATTAGATATTGGAGTAGTTTTCATTTATCATTTCTTGATATATGAAGTCATAAAGTCATACATAAAGATTGTGATTTCCTACTTAAAAGGTATAGAGTTTAAACTTTAGTTGTTTTTGGCTCAGGCAATTTGGGTTAAGTGACTTGCCCAGAGTTATACAGCTAGGAAGTGTTAAGTGTCTGAGGCCAAATTTGAACTCAGGTCCTCCTGATTTCAGGGCTAGTGCTCTTTCCACTGCACCACCTAGTTGCTCCCAGTTGCTTTTTAATAAAGCATAATTTCAAATCTTTTCCAGAACAGTTAGACCAAATTACAATTTCAACAATATATCCCAGTCTTTGCATTACTCCTCCAACACTATTTCTATTCTATGTCTTCTTTTTTTTCAAATAAAATATCTATAAAAGTACTTAGGATGGAGTCTAGCACATAGTAGGCACTTAAATGCTTATTCTCTCACCCCTTCCCCCCATTTTTCTTTTCCATTTAGTAAGTATGAGGTAAAGCCTCAGAATTATTTTCACTTACATTTTTCTTACAATTAGTGATTTCACATGCAGTTTAAAATGGAGCTTGACTTAAATAGGTCACTGGATAAAATATTTTATATCTCCTCATGAGTAATTATTTCATGGAGATTCTGGAATGGAGTCTGAGAGTTATAAGAAGAGAAACCAAACAAAAAAGTTACTTCCTTCAGAAAAGAAAATAATAGTGAATTAAGAACTATTGAGATCCTAATAAATTACTATGTATTAACTCACAAGAATATGAAAAATGTACTTTTATTGGCTTATATTAAAAAGTCAACTGATGTCCACTCCTTCCCTTTTGTAATAATATGCTCCCAAAAAGGAGGGAAGGAAAGAAAGAAGGAACAGGCTTATTAAACACTGTAGGTTTGGCAGCTCTAGATATAGCAGCTAGGTGTTGTAGTAGATAGAGCACAGTGCTTGGAACCAGGAAGACTCATCTTCCTGAGTTCAAATATATTCTCAGACACTTCCAGTTGTGTGATCCTAGTCAAATCATTTAATCTTGTTTGTCTCAATTTCCTCATCTGCAAAATGAGCTAGAGATGACAAACCTCTGTAGTGTCTTTAAGACCCCAAGAAAACCCCAAATGGGGCCACAAGAGTAAAAAAAGACTAAGCAATGTGTGCCCGACATTGTGCTAAATGCTGTGCTAAAATTATTATTTCATTTGCTCCTCACAACAATCTAGGAAATAGGTGATATCATTGTCCCTATTTTACAGATGAGGAAACTGAGACAGAGGTTAATTTATTTGTCCAGATTTGGATCTGGCAAGAACTTAAGAAATCTTATTTGATAGATGAGAAAACTGAATCTCAAGTTAGTCACTGTATTAGTCATACAGAATACCATAACTAATAAATATTTGCGGAAAATTTTGAACTTCATAACTCTAAACCCAGTGCTCTCAGTATTGCAAAATTCTTTCACTTTATTGTCATGTATTAGGTTCTCTTTGTTTTTCTCCCTATTGCTCCAGGACTTTAATCACATTCATTCAGCTTAAATATCTATTAAGTATCTATTCTATATGCCAGAGATGTAGAGATTAAATCTGACATTGTCCATAGTTAACTAGGTTATAATTTGGAAGGGGAGAAAGGACTTGTTCAGAAATAATTCTAATATCAATTAGACAATAAATGTAAAATATAGGTCAATAAACAGAAATCAATCAAATAAGTTATAGGTAATTCATTATCAGTGTATAGTCAGTCCAAGAGAGATTACCCCAGACCTTCACCCAAGGCAGATTACATCATCTCTTTTTCAAGTAATTTGTTTTAAATAGAGTGTATAAAAATGGATTAAGTTCAACATAGGCAATTGATGCTCTCATTTTTAGAAAAATCATATTGCAGACTTTTAAATACATAATGGGATACTATAAACACCATACAACTCTTTTCCATTATCCTCACTGAGTACTCCAAGCTTCACATAAGTTTAAAGCTATTAGAATTTATACCTTTGTAATGACTTTTAAATACTTCCAGTTCAATAATGTAATTTGCCTCTCAGTGGTAAACACAGCATCACTCTGAGAAAGCAGGAACAGCTTCTTCCTCAGGAAAGATTAGTCTGTTTGCAATAATATTGAACATATTCCAACCCTAATTCTATCTATATTGATATTACAGAAGAAAGGGGGCTTGACTTCAAAATCAAATAAAATGCAATCAGTGAATATTTGTGGACCAGTACTCTAACCTCAAGAAAATATAGAGAATGGATAGCTAATCATTTCTGCAAGGAGACAATAATTGGCCCCAAATTTCCCTGAATTCAATTTTTAAAATGTTGTATTAAGTGTTTACTACATGTAATGCACATTTTATTTTCTGAGGGTAAAGTATTTTCTATTATGTGATGTGGAATATGAAGGTCAGACAGCCTGAATAAAAAGCCAGCCTTGAATTAGGATAACCTAGGATTTGCCCTAAGACACATGATGGGGTGACCATGGGAAAGTCGAAGCTCCTCAGTGTCCCAGGAAATCCTATAAATACCAGCACAGCTTCTATTCTGCATTGATAAAGGGAGTTCACCAGGGATATTCCCATACTTTTTTTGGGGGGGGAGGAATATTCCCATAGTTTTGAAATCACAGGAAAAATTTTAAAAACCAAGAAGAAAAAATTCGCAAAACTCTGGGCTAGGGGAGAGGGATACAATCTCACCCCTACCCCACACAAAAAACAAACAAAAAAACCCCCAAAACTATCCCTACTCTCAAGCTAGAGTGGAGTGAAAGGAAGGATATGTACAAAACATTATGTACATAAATAAGTAAATAAAAGGTAAAATTGTGGAGGAAAAAAACAGTGATACCTGAAGAAATCAGGGAAGACATCCTAAAGAGTTGACATTTGATATGTGTCTTGCACATAGTAGGGATTTAATCAAATATTAGTGAAGTTGAAATTGAAGGAAAATAAGGAGAGGAGAAAATGTGTTCTTTATATAGTGAGATTCAGACTAACTCCCACATTATATGAATACCAAGCAGATTAGGTTCCTAGAATATAACTGGCTTTACCTTCCCTTAATAGTCCCAAGATTACACTTAAGGAGTTATGGGGCTTTCTCTAATACTATTAGTTGAACCCCATTATGGTATGTTTATACCAATATCTTTTATCAGTACTAGTTAATCTCTACCCAATCCTCCATACCATTTATACCAAGGCTTATCACCCCATTGTTAATTTAACCAGTAAAATTTCTCCTTAATATCAATCAATTAATTAATGCCAAATAACATTTACAAAGAGATATCTAGTAAAAAGATACAGCAAAACATTCTTCCCCTTCCCAGTTGAAACTACTTAGGGAGTAGAGTAAGCTTAAACTTGAAGTGATAAGTACAAAACTTCTTCCCACTATTGAATTCATTTCTGAGAGCTGCACAGGTTTTTAAAGAGTCATTCCCTTGCTTGCAAGGAATATTGGCATAGGGTATTTGTTTCCAACTCACTCTTGGTCCGGTGTCTTCTTGAGCCTGGTTGCTGAGTCTTACATCCTTGCATCCTTTACAAAACTCATAATGCCCTATACTGCAGGAAGACAAAATAGAAGGTAGGCCCCATTTCAGAAATAGGGTTGTTTAGGAAGCCATGAACTAATAGATTGACCTGATTATAAAGGAGTGCCACCCTCTCACCTGCCTTCAGCTCAGAGACAGATTAACACAGAATGAGACGTTAGACAGAGAAAATGAGAGAAGGCAGGATAGAAAGAGACTTAGAGACAGAGACACCAAGACAGAGACAGAGAGAGAAAAGAAGAGGGGAAGAGGAAGGAGAGGGAAAAGGGAAGTGAGAAGAGAGAGGAAGAGGGAGAGACAGAAAGACAGAGAGAGAAAGAGAAGAAAAAAAGAAGAAAGAAGAAGGAGAAGGAAAAGGAAGAGAAGAAAGGAGGAGGAAAAGAGAGGAGGAGGAGGAAGAAAGAGGAAGAGGAGAAGAAGAAAAAGCAGAAGAGGAAGAAGCAGAAAAAGCAGAAAGAAGGAGAAGAAGAAGAAAAAGAAGAAGGAGGAGGAGGAGGAGAAGGAGGAGGAGGAGGAGAAAGAAGAAGAAAGAAAGAGAAAGAAGAAGAAAGAAGGAAGAGAAAGGAGAGAAAGAAAGAGAGAAAGAAGGAGAGAAAGAAGGAGAAAAAGAAGGAAAGAAAGAAAGAGAGAAAGAAGAAGAGAGAGGAAACAGGGGTTAGGGAAGAAGAGAGAATTTGGCGGGTTAGTGCCTTTTGTAACAACACAGTTATTTAAAAAAACACCAAAGCTATTCTGATACTTATAGGGTTTCCTGGGGCACTGAGAAGCTGTGACTTTCCCATGGTTACTCAACCATGTGTCCTAGGACAGATTTTTAATCTAGATTATTCTAGTTCTAGTCTGGCTCTCTATCGAGGCTGTATGGTACATACTCCACATAAAAGGAAATATTTTACCCTCAGAAAATAAAATGTGTACATTGCATGTAGTAAAAACTTAATACAATATTTTAAATTTAGGGAAATTTGGGATTCTTTTATAGTCTCCTTGCAGAAATGATTAGCCATTTATCATCAAATGACTATTTCCCATACAGTAGGTAGAGAGGAAACAGTCACAGCACACTAGTACATAATCTGAAGTTGTGGAATAGGCTTCTGTTGGGCATCAGGTACTTCCAGAAGCAGGTTCTGTGTCTTGTGCATGTCCTCAGTTACATAGACATGAAGGAATTTCTGCATTGAGACACAGGGTCAGGAGACTGTATAATGAGATTTCAGAATAAGGATTAGTCCAGTTTGGCTGGATAAAGCATATGAAGGAGAGTAATTTCAAATAAAGCCAGTGATTCAGATTAAATCCAGATTACTGAGGTTCTTAAATGTTAGAATGAATTTAAATTTTGCTTCACATGTTCAACTCTTACCTTTAACAAAACATCATATAATCATTAGTCTTTTGAGATAATTACTTATAACCTCTCAGCTCTGGGTTTATAATCTAGATTCAGTCTATAAATCACTCTTTAGTTAATATCCCCACCTAAATTCTTCCCTGGAAACATCAGAGTATGTGTCTTGTCTAAGTCTCCACGTTTATTGTTGTTCAATCATTCCCTGACTCCATGGACCATATTGTAACATGGGCTTTTCTTGGCAAAGATATAGTCACTGCCTGCCATTGCCTTCTCCAGTGGATTAAGGCAAACAGAGGTTAAATGAATTGGCAGGATTATGTGGCTAATATGTGGCTGAGACTAGATTTTAATTCAAATCTTCCTTGAGTCCAGGCCCAGCACTCTATCTACTTAGCCATCTAGTTACCTCAAATCTCTATATAAATCTAGGTAAAAGGGCCCTTAGTTCCTTTGCAAGTATTTAAACTAACAATATACCAAATACAGGACAGACTTTATTTTCAATACAAAATGCAAAGCACAAGAAACTTCATTCTCTAAGCCCATAAATAATAAATATAACTCTCTTTCCCTCTTTGGTAAGTTCCACATTCCTCAGAGAGTGGTTTAATCTTCAAGATTTATACCTCTACACATTAGGGTAAAGCAATTGAGAGTGATAGAGCTGACCACCTCTCTTCCTGGTACCTACCTAATTCTGTTTTTAATACTCCTTTAAGGTTGAAGCTGAATAACACTAATTTGCCATAAATCTATGCAAAGAACCAGTGGATTATAAATATCTTCAAGTGTTCTTTATTAGATGGTTATCCTCCCTCTGTTTAAAGGACTTAATAAATGTTCCCCTTCCCACCACTAACCTGTATCTAGTTTCTACCCTTCTACCCACACATAGCTCAAATGCCACTTCCTCTCTAGTCAGAGGGGAAAATACGTTATTCCTTTTTTTCCTTTTTTAGCACTTTCAGATTCCACTTAGTATTATAGTTATTTTCTTTTGTGTTTTACCCTTTCTCTCATCCCCAACTGTTAATTTCTTGAGGGCAGGAACTGCATCACATTCTTCTATGTTTTACTGATAGAACATAAAGCCTTATCTATAATAATCATTCAGTACGTAAATCAATGAATGAATCAAACCACAGGGCATCTCAAACATAGCATAGATCATTTGAAAAATGAAAATATCTGATGATGTTCTATATAAGCCATCAAAGTTAAGGTCATTGAGAAATCTCTGACCTTAATTCTGCCCAACTTTCTACCCACTAGTTTGCTAATATGACATTTTCATGATTTTTTCCTTAGCGTGTCATAGAACAAAATCAATATTCTTTGTTGCTATAAAAGGATATGTGATTATAAAAAGAGGGCACCCAAGACATTTAGCACTTTCAAAATTGGGTCATGCTTGCAGAATGCCCTTCCTCTCCAACTTCCATTCACAGTGGCAGACCTGATAGCTAGAAGACAGCAAACTACTGCTCTCTTGAAGGTTTTAAAGGTTGGGCTTTCTAGTACTGTCATTCCATTCAATGCCTCCATTGGTGTAGTGATTATTAGTCACATTTAATTACCTTTCAGAAGGGAAATTTATTAGGCAGTTATAGTAGGAGTGGCTGGTATACAAACAATCTCTCCAAACCAGGAACATATTTACCCCTCCAAGAAGAATGTAGAGGGGCTTAAACATGGTAAAAATGTGCAGAGGCATTCCTGTAGGGAATCAGTGTGGCATAAGCAGGGAGTAGAAACAGAAAGGATTAATTAATGGCTGTCTAACCAGCAACATCCACTAGGAAGGTAAAGTTGGAAAAGAAGTAAGCATTTATATATGTGCTAGGAATCAGCTAACTTTTTTTTTTAAAATATGATCTCATTTGATCCTTATAACAACTCTGAGAGTTTCTTACACTTATCCCCATTTAAAGTAGAAAAAAATTGAGGCAGAGATTAAATGATTTGCCTAGCTAATTGTCTGGGATCAAATTTGAATTCAAGAGTTTTCTGATTCCATCAGTACTCTATCTACTGAGCCACCAGCTGCCACTGGTGTTTATGTGTAATGGTAGAAAGAGGCAGTTAAGAGAAGATTATAGAGAGTCTCTGTAGCTCTCTGTCTTCAAATACTTTGAAGGCACTCATCTAGACAAAAAAAGAGTAGGCTTGTTCTAACAGGCTCCAGAGAACACAATTAAGACCAATTTTGAAATGTTAAAGGAAAGTAGATTTTAGCTCAATAGAAGATGCAGCATTCTAATTATTAGAGTTGTGGGACAATGGAATAGCATGCTTCTGAAAGCAAAGAACTTAATGTCTTTACAGCAATTCAGGCAGAATCTGACTAAAAGGCAAAGGGGACATGAATTGTCTGGGAGGTTGAACTCGATGACCTCTAAGATTGCCCCCAATCCATGGACTCACAGACAGGGTGTTACAAAAGGTGTTGGAGGCCTACAATTCCAACCCCTCTCTCTCCCTTCTCCTTTTTATTGAGAAAACCAAGATTCGGGGAAGCTATCACTTGCTCAAGTTCACAAAGGTAGTATCAGAAGGAGGATTCAAAGACAGATCCTTCAAGTTTAGAGAATGTGTTCTTTCCATGGTGCTGTGATGCTTCCTCCATATTATGATTCTATGAAATAGAAATGGATTATTGGAATTATTCCTGGTGTTTGATGATGTCTAAGAGATATCTAGGGGAGGGGTTAGGGAGAAGGAGGGAGAAATTTGGAACAGAAAGTTTTGCAAGGGTCAGTGTTGAAAAATTACCCATGCATATGTTTTGTAAATAAAAAACCTTAATAAAAAAAGAAAGTAAGCATTATGATATCAGTTATACATATGAAATCATGCAAAACATTTTCATATTAGTCATGCCACAAAAAAAAGAATACAAATAAAGTGGGGGAAAAAAGAGAGTTAATATGGGCAGGCAGGTGGCACAGGGAAGATAGAACATGGAGCATGGAGTGAGGAAGATTCATCTTTCTTAGTTCAAATCCAGCCTCAGGAATTTATAAGCTGTGTGACTCCTGACAAGTCACTTAACCCTGTTTGCCTCAATTTCCTCATCTATAAAATGAGCTGGAGAAGGAAATGGCAAACTTCTCCAATATCTTTGCCAAGAAAGCCCCAAATAGAGTCATTAAGAGTCAGATATGACTGATCAATGACAAACAAAAAGAGAGTTTAATTCAGATTTTTCCAGAGCAGAAGATGGGGTTTTTATAGTAGTTGAACTTAAAATTTCAACTCAGTTCAACTAAGCAAAGTTCTCAATAAATAATGATGATAATAATAATAATAGCTAATATCTGTATCACATTTATATTAACACATATTTATATGTGCCAGGGATAGTACTAAGTACTTTACAATTATTATTTCATTTGATCCTCACAATCCTGAAATGTAAGTGATATTATTATCATCATTTTATAGCTAAGGAAAATGAGGCAAAAAGAGATTAAGTGATTTTCTCAGGCTTATACAGCTAGTAAATTCTGAGGCCAAATTTGACTCCTGCCTCATTCCTCTATCTACTGTGCCACCAAGATCACTTATAAGTCAGTAAGTTTCAGGAAAAGATGTGGTTTTCTTAGAGTGCAAAACAAGATCCACAAGGTAGGGCAGGTGGACCGGGTTAGATTCCTCAAATAACAAAAAGATCAAGTCTATAAACAAAATGGAACATTGTAATGTGCAAATAACCAATGAAGATTTATTGTTTCTATGATGTTTCAGGCATTGTTTGAGATGGAATATTAAATACAAACATGAGATAGTGCCTACCTTCAAGGGCTTTATATTAAATCGAAGAGTATAAGATGTTCAAAAACAAATATAATAAAGAAGCATCTGTGGGAATTGACTTGGACGGGCCATTCCACTGAATATCCCCTAAAACTCCCTTAGAAATGTCTGAGGATTTCAGTTTTTAAGGAAAAGGTATTCAATAACTTGGACTTTATGGGGAAGCACAGTGCCTATTGTTGAGTAATGATTTACTACCCAGCAAATGGGGCAGTGGTCAGAGATGCTGGGCCTGGAATCCGGATGTTCTGAATTCAGATCGGACCACAGATACGTATTAGTTGGACTTTAGGTAAGTCACTCAATTTTGTCTGCCTCGGTTTCCTCAATACAAGATGAGTATTAAATAAAATAATATTTGTAAAATGCTTAACACAGTGGCTGGCCCATAGTAGATACTTAATAAATGCTGTTCCTTTCCCCCTTGAGATGACAAAGTAGGAAGAGTTCCTGACTCAGTAGACCTTTAAAAAGAAACTATTGTACTGTCTTTCTTATACTCTCAAGGTAAAAACATACAACTTTGAGACTTTCACTGATTGGTGGAGGAAACATAGTTGTCCCTTCCTATGTGGCAGCTAGAAGAGAGGCTCAGCTAGGCAACCTTGAACCTCAAACTCTGGTTTCTGACTCTGGATCCTTTGCTTTATTTCTTTACCTGACAATAGATGATTGAGTAATACCCAGAGATGGACATGTCCTTCCTTACAATATTGATGAATATTAGTGATGGTGAGATTCTAATTTCTCAATCAGTGTCAATAGAAATGTGGAGGAGAAGATAACAGGCAACAGGAGGAGGATCCCAACTCTTGGTCTGACTTTCAAGAAGACAAATAATATTGAGAAACATAGCACAAAGTTGAGTCAATGCTCCTGCAACACATTTGATGCTTTGATGTTTTAGGAATCATCTTCACAGGAGAGTATCATAGTAGTTACACATTATTGCCTCATGTTTAATTCCCCCACTCCCAGCTTAATAGTATTTTATTTTTTCCAATTACATGTAAAGATAGTTTTCAACATTCATTTTTATAAGATCCTGAATTCCAAATTTTTCTCCCTCCTCTCTCCTCTCTCCCATTTCCCAGAGAGAAAGCAATTTGATATAGGTTATACATGTACAGTCACATTAATCACATTTCCATACTAGTCATGTTGTGAAAGAAGAATTGGAATAAAAGGGGAAAATCATGAAAGAGGAAAAATAAAAGGACAACAAAAAGTGAAAATGTATGCTTTGATATGCATTCGTACTCCATAGTTCTTCTTCTAGATGTGGATAGCATTTTCCATCATGGATCTTTTGGAATTGTTTTTGATTATTGTATTGCTGAGAAGAGCCTAAACTATTATAACTGATGATCACACAATGTTGCTGGTACTATATACATTGTTTTCCTGCTTCTGCTTCCTTCACTCATGAGCATTTGTTTTATGTGAAGGAAATAAATAGTTGTTTTATACTTGCTCTTTATACTTGATCTTCATTGTACATTGAATGTTTTATTTCCTCTTGTTGGCCAAATTGGAGGAATAAACATACAGAGACTTTGAGAAATTGAGAAATAGTCTTCTCTTTAGGAGCCATGTTCTTCCAGGATGGGATATAGTTTTAATAGATAAAAGAACTAGTAATTCATTTAGGAAGAAAGGGCAAATGTTCCACTTTCTCATCCACTCCCAATGGTTCTTTGCTGCTATATATATTCAAGCAGTGAGATGGCACAGTGGAAAGAGTCCTGGAATCAGGAAGACTAATCTTGCTGAGCTCAAATCTGGTCCTAATACTTACTTGCTAAGCAAATCACTTAAACTTGTTTGCCTCACTTTCCTTATCTGTAAAATGAGAAGGCTGGAGAAGGATATGGCAAACCACTCCAGTATCTTTGCCAAAAAACCCCAAATGAGGATTACAAAAGTCAGGCTTGACTGAAAAAGAATTGAACCACAGCAACAAGTGTTGCACTTTCTTGAAGTGATCACTATTGCCTCTGTCTCTGCTCCTTCACTAGGACTCTTTTACCACTGTTTATTTGTTTCCAATAAAGCCATTTCTTCTTTTGGTGCTTCAGATAAGTGCTCTTTTAACTTCAGAACTCCCAGATTGTATGTCTGGGAGCAATTGTTCATGTTCGATTGGAATTGGTCCTTTCAGAGATCACTGAGCCAAGGAATTATTCAACAACCCATCCTTCTGCTCTGTCCTTTTTAACCTCTTCTTTAGGGTTCCCTTAGGCAATTGCTGTAAGACAGTGACTCATTCTCTCCACAAAAGACCTCTAGACCTCATTTCTATCTGGTTTATGGTTTCTCACTTCAGTAACTGGTAGTATACCTCCTCATATCGTCTGTGTTCCCTATGTGTTTTTCTGATGCTAGGACAAATGCATGAGTTCCTCATTGTTGGTCCTTACAGCTTTCATGAAGCTTTGCCAAAAATTCTTGAAACTTTGATAAGTTTCAAGATAGTTTCAAAATATTAGGGGTTAGAGATGGGACAAAAATCCTTTACTGCTTTCTTGACAAAGTCTCATTCCCTCTTATACTTCAGTCAAAACAAATATTTGAAAAGATTAAAATTTCATCATTAGACAGTTGTTTGTATGATTGATTTTTCTTTTTTAATCTGTTTTGAAATTAATTTGGGGGCTATTCTTACATCTGTTTTTACTTTTTTTAACCTTTGAATTGAATATCTTTTGGGGGGCATTACATTGACAAAAACTGAAAAATCTACACATAGAAAAATATTATTTGCATCTGATACTACCCATTCATCTAAAAGCAGAGAAGGAACAACAATCAAGTATGATATATTTTATTTACTGACTTACTAAAATTTAGAACGGACAATACAGCTTAGATTTACCTCCCTACTAAAGCTATTCTAAGGAATTAATTTCACTATTGGGAGAAGAAGACCTAAACTTTATCATTATGATAAAATGAAATTGCATATTGCAAAAAACATCAGAGTTGGAGTCAGGAAATTTGGGTTTGAATTCTCTAGACCACTTACTGGCTGTGCAACCTTGCCTAAGTTACTTGTGGCATTCCTTATTTTACAATCTTAGAGGAAGACTTCCTGATCCATGCCATGCACATACAAATCTATGTGTGTGTATGTGTGTGTGTGTGTGTGTGTGTGTGTGTGTGTGTGTGTGTGTACAGTTAGTACAGGGCTTAGAACATTAGACTTAGAATCAGGAAGATTCATCTTGATGGGTTTGAAGAGCTATGTGACCCTGGGCTATGTGACCCACTTAACCCTATTTGCCTCAGTTTCTCATTTGTAAATTAAGTGGGAGAAGGAAATGCCAAACCATTCTAGTATATTTGCCAAGAAAACTCCAAATGGAGTAACAAAGAATTGGACACAACTGAAAACAACTAAAGAGCCATATATCAGGCACTGTGCAGGCATTAGGGATTAAAAGAAAGAATAAAAAGTCATGCAATTCCTGTTGTCAAGAATTTCATAAATAAATAAGACAGATGATGTGCACACAACTTAAAACTCTCTCTTTCTCACTCTCTCTCAAACAAGCTAAAAAAGGAAATGGCAAACCACTCCAGTATCTCTGCCAAGAAAACCACTAATTGGGGTCATGAAGAGGGGGACACTCCTGAACAATACTCCTGAACACATATTTTGTGTATGATTTCCTGTACAAAATATAAGCTCTGAGGGAGGATTCTGGGAAGATGGCAGAGTAGGTTGGCAAGTTTCAGGCACTCTAGATTTCCTTCATAAATAGAATGAATTTCCATCTCAGGCTAAACATAGACTGGTGAAAAATCAAGAAGACTTGGGGCAGAACAGGGGTTCTCCAAGTATAACCCAAGAAGATCTGAAGAAAGACCACAGGCCTAGGATCTAATTCATGTAAAGTGCAAACACCTCCAGGCTAGCTCTCCAGAAATATCAAGTGGAGTCCCCTGGGGCTAGCTGAGTTTAGTTGGAGCCTAAGCAGGAACCATAGAAACTTTCACCTCCCTGGACTGTTTGTGGAATCAGGGTCTGAGTCTGGGAAGACTGAAGGAGCCTTGACTTATTGAGAATACCAGGCTCAGCTGTGCTGCAGGGACTCAGTCCTGGGCCAAAAGGAACCAGCACACAGTGAGTGCAGAGGCAGCAGGGCAGGGACACTGCTGGCTATGGGCATTTGCAGGAAGAGGAGCTCTTGGTTTGGGGTTCAAGTCAGAGGGAAGAGCTCAAGTAAAGCTAGAGGCATCATCTCCTGATTTCTCAATTAGAGAAGCTTGCACTAATAGCACTTATTTTAAAAAATGAACCTAGAGAGAAGGAACTCCATCATGGAAACTTACTGTGGAAAGAGGAAAGACCAGGGTTCATCTTCAGAGAAGGACAAAGTTTTTAAAACTTTGGTTTTAAAGGAGTTTTTAAAGTAAAAAAAAAGTTTTTACTCCAAAGAGTTAACATGAAATGACTCCCTGCCTTACAGAAGAACTCAAAAAAGAATTTAAAAATCAAATAAAAGACATTGAGGAAAAAAATTTAAAAATGCAAAAAACTCAAAAAGATTATGAATAAAAAGTTAACCAATTTAAAAAATAGATACAAATCTCAAACATGAAAATAACTCTTTGGAAATTAGAATTGGGGAAGGAGAAGCCAGTGAAGCTATGAGAAACTAAGAAATAACAAAATAGATTATAAAGAACAACAACAACAACAACAAAAAAGAATGTGAAACATCTTAAAAGAAAAATGATAGATCTGAAGGTAGACCAAGAAGATAAAATATAAGAATAACTGGACTGCCTGAAAGTAGTGACCAAAAAAAAAAAAGAGAACCTTGACACAATAATGTAAGAAATAATCCAGGAAAATTGTCCTAGAGTGATAGATAGGAGAAAGTAGAAAAAAAAAATCCACCAATCACCACCTCAAAGAGATACTTTGTGGAAAATACATAGGAATATTATTGCCAAATTTAGAAACCCCCAGAAGAAACAAGAAAACAAGAAAAAAAACAATTCAAAATATGCTGAAGTTACAATTAGAATTATACAGTACTTATCAGCAGTCCACAATAAAAGAATACATGAGTACTGAAAATAGTATCTATTGACAATAAAAAGAATTAGGCCTGTGGCCAAAAATATTATACCCAGCAAAATTATTTATAATACTGAATAAGAAAAAATGAACATTCAATGAATTTGCAGATTTTCAGGACTTTCTATTAAACAAACCTGAACTTACTAGAAAACAACATATAAGAGCCAATATTAAAGATCAGTTTCTAGTAACTCAACGTGGACAAATCGTTTGTTTGTTTTTACATGGGAAATGTATACCATATGTTTAAAATTAGCATCAACAATAGGGTAGCTCAAAAGAAAGAATGAGGCAGAGTTAAGGTAAAAATAGTAATCATGTTACACCATGAGGTGCAGAAGAAGAATAGACACAGAGGTATTAGAGGTGGGGAGGAGGGCTTTAGTTCTGAAAACCTACTCACATGGGAAATGGATTAAATAGATAACACTACATATATACCATGAAGGATATAGCACCCTCCAAAATCTAAAAAGAAATAAGAGGAAAAGATGGGTGGATGGGTGGATGGGGAGCAAAGGGTGAGGGAAGAAGACAAGGAAGTGATCCTTGGGTGGGGGAAGGTTAAGTAATAGCAAGGCAAGTTAAGGAGCAGAATTAAAGCAGAGTCAGAAGACATAGGAAAG
This sequence comes from Myrmecobius fasciatus, assembly GCA_023553655.1. Lineage (NCBI taxonomy): Eukaryota > Metazoa > Chordata > Mammalia > Dasyuromorphia > Myrmecobiidae > Myrmecobius > Myrmecobius fasciatus. The sequence continues at coordinate 147,085 of JAJPUD010000638.1, read as the reverse complement.
ATATGTGTTTATGTATAGAGGGGCAAGGATGTGTGTGTGTGTGTGTGTGTGTGTGTGTATATCTACATATGAATATATAAATATATCCTGTCTTAATTATAACCTGCTTGGGAGTGAATGGAAGGGATGAAAGGGGGGAAGAATAAAGTAAAACGGGTGTGCAGCAGAGAACAAAAGAACAAGTTACAAGGAAATAAAGAAAAGATGGACATTCATGAATATAATTTTTTCTACTAAAATATATACTTTCTTTAACTGGTAATTTGTTGTTATATATTTTGAATCCTCCCTGATGTTCTACTGGGCACATGACAATATTCTTTTGTTTTATTTTATTTTGCATTCATTTTCTATTTTTCTTTTTTCTTTTTCTGTTTTCTTTAAATTTTCCACTTTTTTTTTTTTTTTTTGCTGAGGCAATTGGGGTTAAGTGACTTGCCCAGGATCACACAGCTAGGAAGTGTTAAGTATCTGAGACTAGATTTGAACTCAGGTCCTCCTGACTTCAAGGCTGGTGCTCTATCCACTGAACCACCTAGCTGCCCCAAATAAAGTAAATTTTAAAAATAAATAAGCTCCTGGAGGATGGGTACTGTTTCATTTTTTGTCTTTGTAAATTATTATATAGAATAATCCTGCTATCAAAATCTCCAACATACTTTCCTTTTAAAAATTACCACAGTGAACATTAACATCATCCAAAAGAGTAACTTCATTTCTTCCTTTCCCCTCCCATTTCCTTTCCCTACCCTAGATTTCCAGCTTTCTTTTATGTGTCTTTCCTCACTAGAATATAAGCTCTTTAGGTAAATATGGATAAAAGAAAAATGAATAATTCAGACTTCTCTGATAAAAAGAGTGCCAAAAACTTTTATACAGAATTCCAGACTGGAAGGGAGGTAATGCACCTCTAACCCCTTCATTGTGGAATGGATAACTGTAGTGTGTACCCAGAATTTAACACAGTGTCTAGTAAATGTTAAGTTCTTATTAAATTCTTTATGACTTGATTTAAGAATGATCTAGACATACCAAGTAAGGAGATGTCTGATTTTTAATCCTGTTTAATAAAGTTTCTTTTACAAATATGGAAAAAAACTATTTTATTAAATTTATGCTTTGGGAGTAAAAAAAACTTACTTCTGACATGGTCAGTTGGAACCCAGAGTATGTTATAACCCAAAGTGGCTTCTGAGAACTGATTGTTAAGTGTGCTACAAATCAGACTTTAAAGTACTGGTTTTGGTTTTTGTTTTCAATGGCCTAGACTTAAAGTGATGGGAGAAATGTTAATAAAGTGTTACTTGTATACATCCCTCCATCCCCACCATGCCAAAGAAGCCAATTGTTAAAGATTGAATGAAACTCCTTTTGGCCTATGTCCTTCCGTAGACTTCTTGCTTCAAGACAAGTCCCTTACAATGGAGAGTGATTTGCTTTTTCTTTGATCATGGCAACTTGCCTTTTCCCAGTAGACCTCCAAAAGTCAAATCCCTTTTTCTTCCAAATCATATCCAATTCAAGAAGACTTAAGAGCAAAATCTCTATTCCCTGTCCATCATCCAACAACTATCCTCTCCACCCACTCCCTATTCTGTGAAAAGGTGTTTATACTTCACTTAATTAATAAAAGAAATCAGGCATTGGTGGTTTTTGATGCTTGATCCTGCCAAGGATGAATGGAACCTTCCAGACAAAATTAGCCTCAGGGAATAGCTGGGGGAGGCATGAGTCTGCTGATGTTATGGATGGAAAGTGGGGAAAATAGAGGGTCATGATTTCTCAAAATAGAACTACAAAACTTCTGGGACCAGAGGTGTTGGCTGCAAATACCAGGAACACCTATGTTCCTGGTACTGGTTGGCTACTTAAGCATGGGAGTTTGTGAATTCTGAACTGTAATAGGACTGTTGTTTATCCTTTATTTTTGAAGAGGACCAATGTCATTATGGGGTGATGTAATTCAACTGCCCAATGTGTATGTGGCGGGGAGATTGGGATGGGGTACTAGATATAACTCCTCTTACATGAGTCACAAGAGCTTCTGTGGAAAGTAGATCAATCTGTTATCTCATCTGTCAGTTTTTTAGAATCAACCTTTCTTGACTTGAAAATAAGATCATATACATAACTAGGCTACAAACTGCAGTTACACAGGCAGCTGTAGACATAGACACACTGGGACAGATAAAATATATATAATAACATGTATATAATAAATATATATATCTTTATAGGGTTATGTGGATAAATTAGATATTATTTGCAAAGTGCTTTGCAAATCTTAAAGCATTATGTAAATACTAATTATTATTGTTGTTGTTATATTTAAATTATAGTGCTTTTCATGGTCAAATAAAATTGGTAAAAGTGAAAATTTTGACAGTGCTAGAAATTCATCCAGGTAGAATGAAGTGGAGATATCTGGTCTCAGAAAAATAAGAAGATTTAACTAAAAAATTTAATCAAAGCTTATCAGTTTTAAAATCAAACTATTATAGGTTTAAAATTCAAACTATGATGTCTTTTATAATTTTAATCATTCTGATCCATCATGAATTCACCTTTTAAGTTTTTCTGTGAATGCCTTTTAGTTTGGTATTTCAAAATAGTGCAATGAAAAAAAAATCCCCTTAAAAAGTAAATCAAAGACATAACCTTACTGCATAGCCAACACTGAAGGGTAAAAGTTAGGCACTTTAAAAACAAATTTCATGTGCATATTCCCTAAATAAAGTGTTTTAGTGTTTAAAAGCTGATGAATAACATCTGGGATATTGTGCTGCATTTTCAAAGATCCCAAGATACACTATTACAGAATATTACCCCTCCTTACCCTTGCCTATTGTTATAAGTACCAATATCCTCTTAATAATGCTTTATGAGTAAAATCATGAGACATCACAATCTCAGAAGAATAAAAATTATAGGTAATCTCAAAGGCAATGAGGAGATACATACATGATGGATGTGATTTGACTTTTTTTCCAACTACTATACACACACACACACACATATATGTACACATAAAATTAGGAATGAAGTAAGTCATATTGGGCATATGTGACCATAAAAGGAAATAGCTAACCATGTATCAAAAATAAGAGATAACAAATATACACTCTATATTACACAATGTAGCCTAGCACATTGCACAGATATTTATTTCCTGGATTTGGCAGGATATGGATGTGAAACAGTGGCACAGTGGATAGAACTTGGAATAAGGAAGATTCATCTTCATAAATTTGGCCTCAGATATGAACTAGCTGTGTGACCCTGGGCAAATCACTTAACTCTGTTTGCCTCAATTTTCTCATCTGCCAAATGAATTGGAATCAGAAATGGCAATCCATTCCAATATGTCTGCCAAGAAAACCCCAAATGAGGTCATGGAGAGATAGGCAGACTGAAAAATGACTTAATAAGAATCACAATGGACATAAAGTAAATAGAATCAGAGGATAGATTGTGATTTGCATTGGCAGAGGAACCCCAGATCCATTAAATCAATCAAAAATTAGCTAAATTAAGGAGCTCTTGGGTATAGAATATTCCTTCCCCAGTGTTTGCCTTATTTTTCCAAAATGGAAGAGTTCAATCATCTGATCATATTGTGAGCTCTTCAAGGGCAGGGAATATCTTTTTGCTTGTCTTTGTTTCCCTAGTACTTACCATAGTACCTGGCATATAATAGGATATTTAAAATGTTTATTGATTTACTAATCATGTAGTCAATTACTTCATAATTATTACCTATTTTTCTTGAGCTCACTCTATATAATAAATCTAGGGTAACAATTCAGTACTAAAGGTATCTCTTTACTTTAGAGGACGTCCAAGGGTTTCTTTTTTTAAAATCACTGACTGTAATTTAAAAGAATTTCCCATATTCTTGTCCCTTGCACTTTCTATCTCATTACTTGTAATGGAAATTATGATAAAAAAAAAGAAGTGCCATTGAAAAATGGCCAATATTAATTCAAATTTAGGTCATAGGGTTGGTTTTTTTAAAAATATTTGTTTAATTTTAAAGGTAATTCAATTAAGTCTGGGGCTTCCCTTCCTACATCTTCCATGAAAGAAGTGTGCTGACCTCTTCCATTTGTGATGTGATGATCTAAGATACTCACTTAGATGATACAGCTAATGCTAATCATCCACAGAATTTAATGACCTCATTGGCAAGCTCTCTGATTCCAAATCTGTCAATCATTATGAATCCTCCCAATAGCACCACGAAATGATCAGTATTGTTTGCCATTTAACTGCTAGAGAGACTGAAGGATTCTAAAGTTATTTTTTACAGTTCACTCCACAAGTTAAGGGAAGAAAATTAAAATCTAGCACAGGATTTATGGCTCTGAATTTGTTCTCTGGCCATGATTCATGCAGGCTGAATCTCTACCTCAGAATATTCAATATCATTTAGAATATTGTCTATAAATGCCATATTCCTATTAGCCATGGTATTTTGTTTTCTTCTCTATGATTTACTTGTTTATTTTACTATGATCATTTGTGTATGTGTCATGTCCTCCTATTAGTAAATTGAATGTTGTCACAAACAGTTATCTCCTAGAACTCTGAGCACAATGTTCTATATATAGCAGGCTATGAAACTAGCTAAGGGCTTCCCTGTCCAGGGTCATAGACAAAGATCCACTCAGAAGGATTAGCAATGACTCAGAAGGAGTCGTCAAGGTTGACACCACTCAGTCTTTCCACATATATCCCTAAGACCTTAAGCATTTTTGAATACAGCCCAATGCAATAAACTTTTCCAAGGCACACACAACCCAAGAGAGCACACAAGGAGAAATATAGAGAAATATAGAGAAAGCTAGAGTAACTTTATAGGCTCATTACTCTATCACAACAAGGTCTTACCTAACTTACTCTACCTCTTTGAGAATCAGCTCATTGTAACTTCAGTGTCTTCTGCAAAACTGGGATAACATTAAATATACTACCTCTGAAGGAAGCTTCTTTGCAAACCTTATCTGTGTAGATGTTATTATTACAAAAGACAGTTCAACGACCAAGTCTATCTAAATTCTGCTTTTATTATCTTTCAGGAAGCCTCAGAGAAAGTGATATGTTGATGATGTCATGTGGGTGACTGGTAGCAACTAGTATCTTCCTGCTCTTCAGATCAATTGCTTTGCCTTCCTATAAGTCCCATCTCTATAGTGTTTTTCTTCCATAGTCCTCTTCAGACACTCCCCTAGCAGACACTCTGATCTCATTAATAGAGTGATTCAACAACTGAGTGATTTTATCAGGCTGTATTTTTTCCATGTGAATTTGTGTTTTCAGCCTTATCTCAAATATAAGAATTTATCTTTTTCTTTCCTTATCTCTAATTTAGAATTTTAAAATTTTTCTCTAGTGAAAGAATTTAAGGTTGATAATAAGACTAAGTCCCTTTGCATTCCTCCCAAGAGAAATTGTGAACCAATATACCTAAATAACCCATGCAACTGTACTTTTTGTTGGATTTGAGTGAGGCATGAAAGTAATTACTAGGGTGAAATAGGTAGGTTCAAGAGCTAAACATTAGATGCATAAACTATTAAGAGAGAAAGCTCTCTAGGGTGATGGATAGACTTTCTATGGAGGATTTATAGAAAGATTTGAGCAATAACTGCCCAGAATGAGTTAGGATGATTAAGTTGCAGTCTATCCCAATGAGGAAATAAAGTGAAGTAAGAGATCTTTCATAAAGGAAAGGAGGACCTTGCTTCTGTGATTAAAAGACTAATCTACTTAAAATTAGACCTGAGAAAAGCAAAACTGATTTTCTATTGCACACTTCAGTGAGTTAGAGAACTAGGAGTCAAGAAAGACTGATTTATCCTTAATCCCATCATTGATTTTTGGCCTTTCTCAGCCTCAGTTTCCTCAGATGTAACATGGTTTGAATTACATGATCTTTGAAGTATATTTTGGTGTTAAGAAACAGCTTGCAGGAATGATTGAAATCTCTGCAAAATTCTCTAAATATATCAGTAACTGATATGCACAATGCTTTTCAAGTTTACAAAGCATTATATGCATAGCCTCATTTGGTTCTCACAGTGACCTTGTGAAATGAACTCTACAAGTAGTATTATTCGCTTTTTATTATAGATGAGTCAACTGAGACCCAGAGGTTGAGGGCTTTGCCCATGGTTACACTGCTCAGTGTAAGTGTCAGAGGCAGAATTCAACCCACAACTTTTTGATTCAAGTCTAGCACTCCATATATTAGAATATGTTGCTTTTCTCACTGTCCAGCTATAGTAAATATTTCAAATTTATACTGATGGAATAACTCAAATGACTGTATTCAGCTATACTTCATAGTATAGACAACAGACATTTTTTGATCCATTTAGGTTTTTTTTTTTGGTGGTGGTTGTTGTTTGTTTCTTTGGTTTTTGTTTCTGGGTTTTTTGGGTTAAGGCAATTGGGGTTAAGTGACTTGCCTAGGGTCACACAGCTAGGAAGTATTAAGTATCTGAGACCAAATTTGAACTCAGGTTCTCCTGACTTCAGGGTTGGTGTTTTAAGCACTGAGCCACCTAGCTGCCCCCATTTAGTTTTTATTATATATATTGTTAGACAGATCTCTTGAGTAATCATAGATCACATTGAGAGAGTCCTGTTATGGAGCTTGATTTAATCAGCATATATATTTTGCAAACAGTAATACATACAGAACCTTGTTATTTTTGGTGAATTTGCTTTCCATTTGAACTTGCACTAGATAGTCTTGATGCCTATGACAAACACTTCTCTATGATGCAAGTCATGTTGACAAAGGATCCCTGAACAGAAATAATATTATGATTACATTTATCAAGTCATCTCACATGATTTTTAACTTATGCATAAGAGACCCTTTACTGAGAGTTTTTAAAACTGTGTTTTATTCTATCGAATTAAAAGAAATCAGCAAACTATAAACAAAATGGGATTCTCTATTTTTACACTTGTCTATCAACTTTGTGACTATAAAGGTGTAATACGTCTGTAGTGATTCATTTGCAAAACCTATCTTTCTCATATTTTGATCACATATTATTTTAAAAATATTTTACCTGTGGGTTTTGATTTTGTATTACCCTCATTTCTCAATATATCCTTTCCTTCTCTCTTACCGAGAGATTAATCCCTCTAAACAAAGAATAAAAAAGAGATAAAGAAAAACTGTTCAGAAAAACTATCCAAGACATTAGGTAAGTCTGATAGCATATATTGTTCTTCGTAACTGTAAACATCTATCTCTACAAGGAGGCGAGGGAGGTACATTTTCTTTTCTCTATGTCCAAGTGTAATCATTTTATAAAATATTCAGGTTTTTTATTTTTGGTGTTGTTGAAGTATTCTTTTCATTAAAGTCATTGTGTATATTGTTTTTCTATTCTGCTTACTTCATTCTGCATCAATTCATAAATTCTTTTTGTTTCTCTGTATTCTTTATATTCATCATTTCTTATAGAAGAGTAATATTCCATTACAGTCAAGTATGATAACTGGAATAGTTATTTTTCCACTTGATGAGAATTTACTTTTTCCCATGTCTTTGTCACAAGAAAAATGATGACATAAGTGATTTGGCATATAGAAAATTTTTCTTTCTAAATTTTATCTCATTGACATATATTCCTAGCAGTAGTATCCCTGACTCAAAAAATATAGATGATTTATTGCCTTTCTTATTTTTTCTTAATGCAAATTTTTTTCCTACTTAGAATCAATTCAGTTTTATATTTATATTGATATTGATATATTGATATGCCCATTTTTGTTTTTGTTTTTGTTTTTCCCACAAACTCCCTCCCTCATTTTTTATTTGCCTTTTTGGTCATTTTTGCCAATTCTCTGTTTGAAGTGAAAATTTGGGTTGTCTCTTATAATTAGTGATTTGGAACTATTTTTCATATGGTTGCTAATACATTATTCTTCGAGATATACAATATCTCTATAGATAATTCTCTTTAAAATTTTATGAAAATTTAAAAGCATATTGATCAATATTAGTGATGTTCTTTCAATTGCTTCTTTTGAGGATAATGATCTTGTCATTGGCCATGATATGGCCACTCTATTGAATATTCCCTTCCTTGAGATATCATATAAAATGATACTTCAGCTATTTCAAAATTGGTTTATCTCCAGTATAGTCTTATTCTATGCATACTTGGTTTAGTCCAGCTGCTCTTTGCCTTTTTATATTCTGATGTGCCATTTGAATTTCCTCATATAGCATGTATAACAGGAATTCCAAATGTGGTAGTTATTCTCCTGTCATTGAAAATAAATCTTGATGGAAACATTAAAGAGTATGTTTTCTTTCTGATTTTTTTTTGACCTTTTGTCAATTTCATTTACTTTTGGTAGGATATGGTTCAATTGAGTCCCACAACAAGTTTTTTGCAGATTTATTTTCTCTCTTGATATTTTATGAAGGCATCCCACTTTCAATATCTTCTTCTTTGCATATAACATATGAAATCTTGTTCTAAACTGATTTTACTGTTGCTTGTCATCTCCCCATGTGGCAAACAGGTCATATGCTTACTGGTTAAGGCCCAGTATAGGTTTTTTTGGCTCTTTCATTATGAGAGCTAGAATTTATGCAATTCAGAAGCCCCTTCTTCTGACTGGATGGTTCTTTCTAGAACAACTTTTAAGGAGCTACATCAGCTACTTATTCATTTCTCACTAGACTGGGATCTAGCTTCCCCTATCATGCATGCTAATCCAGTACCTTCCTCTCCCTACCCCACCTTTTGAGTTTCCATTTATGTGTTATCTTCCTCCATTACAGTGTAACCTCTTTTAGCGCAAGAAATGTCTTTTTTTTGGTTTATATTTATATTCCCAGAGTTCATTATAGTGCCTGATATATAATAACTGCTTAATAAATTCATGTTGACTCACTTTTGCCTGATAACTATATTACGTTGGTCAAGCATTTGCAGGAAATGGTAATAATCAAGGACAACACTTTTAGCCCTTTTCTTTTCTTTTTTTTTTTTTCCATTTTAAGGGCATTTGAAAAGATCAGAATGAAACAATTACAGTCATTTATAATGGCTTATCATAATCTTTTTATTTTGTATTGATTTTAACTTTTATACTAACTAGTTGAGGATCTTACTTGCACATAGACTAATCTCATATGATTGCTTTTGTTCTGTCATTTTTCAGTTGTGTACAACTCTTTATGATCCAGTTTGGGGTTTTCATAGCCAAGATACTGGAGTAGTTTGCCATTTCCTTCTCTAGGATATGATTCCTTCAGCACTAACTAGTCATTTCCTGTTTTTTAAGATATAGTTAATTTCATTTTTGCAAAGTTATGTGCTTTCTTGTGTCTAATACCTTCTGACTCTGTTCTAAGAAAAAGTGCTTGTGGTACATGGGTGAGATATGGACTTTCTAATAATCTGTAAGCTTTTTGCCTTCCTCCCAAAATCTGACCCACATTTTCTAACATATTTTTTGCCATCTTGCTCTCTGCCCATCTTCACATAAGCACATCCATGTACTGGTTGTCTTGGTTCAGATAATCTTGTCAGTTTCATAGGATTATATATTTAGAGCTGTGAGAAATCCTAAAAGTCAAGTTCAATCATCTCGTCACAAACAAGTTATATGACTTATCCAGGATCACATAATTATGCAGTATTTAAACCAGATGCTCCTGACTCCAAATCCAGTGTTCCATCAACTATACTCTACCACTTTCTTCTATCTAGCATTTCTCTGCTTCTTGATACTCAGAAATGAATAAGTACAAATCCTGCAATTATTTTCTTAGTAGATATTGAGTCTGACCTTCATTTTATAGATGAAGAAACTGAAACCCAAAAAATTAAGTGACTTATTGAAAGTAACACAGATAATGGCAGAGATAAGATCCAAACTCAGATCCTCAAATTCAGTGCTGTCTCCCATTGTATCACATTACTTCCTAGTAGTCTTATGGACAATATACTTTGCACATTCTTACTTAAATCTAACTGACTTATATGTCATGGTATCACTTCCCTCCTCTTCAAGAACTAAGGATCAACAACAACAACAAAATGAAGTGACCAATTTGCTCATGAATTGATGTTTTGTCTTGCTTTTGTAACTTTAGGAAAATAAACTCCATCAACTCTCTTTCTGCTTCTCCAAAGGGATCCATGGAGAGTTTCTTAGTGAGACCCTGAGTTCCCAAAAAGAACCTGTGAATCATTCTTCCAATAGGTGGAAATTTCTTTTAGTCTTCTGAATTCATTTATTGCCAGAGCAAATAAATTACTTTCCTAATGTTAACAATTTAAAATAGCTTGCTTATAACCTGTCATAACACTTTGATGGCCAGTGCCTTAAAAAAATTTATGAGGATTAGGTTTTAGTATCACTTGAAACAACTACTGCCAGGATGTGGCTCTACTGTGGCATCAGAAACACTGTGATTTCAAAGAAATGAGCCTGGTGACCTCATGTGTGGTTGCATGCACAGGATACATATCTTTCTATCTGAGAGATTGTTTTTTTGGTTGCAATTTTCTTTGCCTACATACTTATCAGTCTGTCTGACTGGCTTAACAAACTGATTTTTCCTACTGTTTGAGTTAGAAGATCAGTGTACCTTTTTAAAAATGTTATTACAAACTTAATATCTACCAGCAACAAAATCAAGCAATAAGTGTTGTAAATTGGGTCCAGAATTGAAGAGGAAGCATAGAAAAGGAACATGGCCCAATGGATAGAACGCTGGACTTGGAGTCAAAAAGTATTAAATAAGGAATAAAGCTATAAATGTTACTATGCAATAACATACTTATTGTATGTTTGGAGGGGAAACAAATCTATGATTTCACAGATATAGAGAATTCCCAGTTTATTGATTGATTGATAATAAAGCATGATATTAACAGAAAAAAAAGCTATACAAACCAAACCTATCAAAAAAGCTTATATACCATACCTGTTTCTCTCTAAATCTGCCAAGAAACAGGGGAGGTGTCTTCTCATATCTTTTTTTCTTTTCTTTTTTTTTTTTTTAGGATCAACTCCATCAGTATTTCTCTTAATAATTTCACTGAATTCAGTTCTTATTATTCTCTTGTTGTTCTTTCCATTTTCATTGTTTCAATTTTGTACACTATTTTCCTGCTTCAGCTTACTTTACTTTGCATGGGCTCATGTCTTTCCATGATTCTCTATCATGTTTGTCATTTCTTCCAGAACAGTAATATTCCCTCATATTTTTTATATACCACAATTTGTTTATGCATTTTCCAATTCATCTTTGTTTCTAGCTCTTTGTTAGCATGAAAAAGTGCTGTTGTAAATATTTTGGTAGTCATGGTATGTCTCTTTGTTATTAACTTCCTTAAAGTATGTCTCTAGCAATGGAATCTCTGACACAAAGGATATGGACATTTTAGGCACTTTTGGGCATAATTCCAAGTTGCTTTCTAGAATGGTTATTCCCAATTTACAACTCCACCAACAAGGCATTCATGTACTTTATTTCCATCACCCTTCCAACAATAATTGAATTCTCATTTTTTCAGTTTTCTATGTATGAAGTAAAATCTCATGGTGGTTTTGATTTGCATTTCTCTTATTATTAGATATTTTAATCATTTTATATGGTTGTTAATAATTTGCAAATCTTTCTTTGAAAATATTTGTTCATAAGTTTCTATTAATTATTCATATTGAATGAGATTTTTATCATAAATATTTCATACAAGGATGCTACACAATCTACAGATTCTCTTATCAGTCATATTAATTTTATTTAAACAAAAACTAAATTTTATGTAGTTAAAATCTTATCTTTTGTAATTATTTCTCTCTCTTCTTCAGCTAAGAATTTGTTCTCTTCCCTCAGATGGTTTTATTTTATAAAATTGCCACCTAGACATGTAGTTTTATTAAAAGACCTTAATGTGATTGTGACTTAGCTCATTATATTCTATGTTGCTCAAGTCAAGTTTTTTTTGTTTTGTTTTGTTTTTTTACTTCTTTGCATCTATGATTAGTCATGTGGGTTTGGATTACATGACCTTTTATATCTCTTCCAGCTCCAAATCCTAGACTGACCTGTTTCAGAATTCTCCTGAATTCAAATTTTGCCTCTGTCACAACCTGTATAACCCTAGGCAAGTCAGTCAATCTCTCTGGATCTTACTTTTCTTGCTTGTAAAAGGAATAAGAGGGACTAGATGGCTTCTAAGATTCCTTCTACTTCTCAATTTATGAGGATCATTTGTGGACTATTTTTTTGCCCCATTATTTTCATTCTCTTGTAATGAATTTTTTAAAAACCATAGAATACTGCTGGAGCAGCTAGGTGGCACAGTGGATATAGCACAAGGCCTGGAATCAGGAAGACATTTTTCTGAGTTCAAATCTGGCCTCAGATATTTACTAGTTCTGTGATCCTGGGCAAGCCATTTAACCCTGTTTGCCTCAGTTTCTTCATCTATAAAATGAGCTGGAGAAGGAAATGCCAAACCACTCCTGTGTCTCTGCCAAGAAAACCCCAAGTGGGGTCAGACTTGAGTGAAGGGGTAACCAAAAGTCAGACTGGAATGAAAAATGACTGAACAAGGATGTCATTTTTTAGTTGTTTTTTCAGTCATGTTTGACTCTTTATCCCCTTTTAGGGTTTTTGTTTTCTTTTTTTTTTTTTTTTACTTTTTTTTCACAAAAAATTTTTTAGAATTTATTTATTGGTTTTGAACATTTGCTTTTATAATATTTTGATTTACATTTTTTCTTAGTCCATCCCTCCCCTTCCTTCCCCTCTCCCCTACGTGGTAATCAATCTGATACAAGTGATATGTATAAAATCATGTCAAATATATTTCCACATTAGTAATGCCATAAGAGAAGAATCAGAACAAAAGGAAAAAATCATGAGAAAGAAGGACAACAAAAAAGTGAAAACAGTATGCTTTGATCTGCATTCAGATGTCACAGTCCCTTCTCTGGATGTGGAAAGCATTCTTCATTGAGTTTTTCGGTATTGTTTTAGATCATTTCATTTCTAAGAAGAGTAAAGTCCATTAAAAAGTTGATCATCCATACAATGTTCCTGTTACTATGTACAATGTTTTCCTGGTTTTACTCATTTCACTCAGCATCAGTTCATATTTAGTTTTTTCAGATTTTTCTGAAATCTGCCTGTCATCATTTCTACTAAAAAAACTAATATTCCATTATATTCATATACCACAATTTGTTTAATCACTCACCAATTGATGGGCATCCCCTTGATTTCCAATTCTATGTTATCACAAAGACAGCAGCTATAAACATTTTTGCACATGTAGATCTTTCCCCCTTTTTAAGGATCTCTTTGATCTAGTAGTGGTATTAATGAATCAAAGAATATACCCAGTTTTATAACTCTTTGGGCATATTCTAAATTGCTCTCCAGATTGGTTGGATCAGCTTATAACTCCAACAATGCATTGAAGTTTTGAGGGAATTTTCTTGGTAAAGTGATTTTCAATTTTCTTCTCCAACTCTGTTATGTGCTTTCTAGAGTCCTCAAGTTGGGGTAATAAAATATACTATGCTTCCTAGAGCTTCCATACCAGAGTGACAAAATATACTATATGCTTTCTAGAGCCCTCATCCTGGGGTGACACAATATATGATGCTTTCTAGAGTCCCCACACCAGGGTGACAAATATAGTGTGCTTTCTAGAGCTCCCACGCCAGGGTGAATTAAAATATCTCTGGAGGATCTCGAGACCAGCTTGAGGCCTTGATCTTAGTGGAGGAGTGATGAGGAAAGATTCACATGGATAGTCAAAGATGGAGTCATTTGTTCAAGGCCTCTTTGCACCTTATATACCCTATAACAAGGAGTATTGTGCATGCACCTTATTAGGGGCAGGTGTTTTCTACTTCAGTATAACTCTGCTTCAAGTAAGCACAGGTGGTCACTTTCCCCTGACTTCTCAGGAAGGCAGAGAGTCCTCAGGGAGATGGGAAGCCAAACCAGACCTTCTCAGCAGGTTCCCTCTGGGTTGAAGGGTCTTATACCTCACCCAGAGATCCTCTACACAACTCAAGGATACATTTAAAATAAAGTTAGAAACTTTAGCCTAACATTTCAAGCCTCCACATAGTCAGGTAATTAGTTATAGTCTCTGGTCAAACTGGGCTACTCATCATTCCTTACATATATCAGTCAGCTGGGGTTTTAAGTGGATAGAGCACTAGAGCCAGAGTCAGAGACACAAATCCTGTCACAGGTGTTTATTAGCTATGTAACTCCTGGTAAATTATTGAACCTCTGTTTGTTTCAGTGTCCTCTTCTATAAAAACAGATTACAATATAACCTACCTCATAGCAGTTATGAGGATTAGATAACATGTGTAACCTTCAAATTCTGTTAGGTAACAGATGGCCTTCAAGTGCTTTATAAATGTTAATTATTTCTCAAGCTTCCTTTTTACCTTAGAAGTGGTAGATTAGGCTCATGCCAGTTTCTGAACTTCAGGTACTATATATACCTTTGCATCTCTGCTTATGGAAATCCTATTCAACCTTTAAACTCAAATATTCTTGATTTCCTCCCTCCCTGAGTCAAAAAAATCATCTTCTTCATATAGAAGTTTATTTATATCTTTCTAATGCAATTGTAATTATTCGTGCATCTGTTTGTCATCTCTAATAGCTGACTGCAAATGATTTGAGGGTAGGGGTCAGGTCTCTTTCACTCTCTACATAGTTTTCTACGAATAGTAGCTGCTTAGTAATTGTTTGTTTTGGAACTGAGTATGTATGCCTAGTGTGAATGGCTTCCAAAAAATTTGTTCAAAAAAATAAGAATAAAGCTCAGTTTAAAGAATTTAACTTCTAGCCTACATGTAGTGGGATGTACTGTGTTGGACAATGTTTGGCATCTTGTCAATTCCCTAGCTTCCAAATGGGACTGTTTTTCAATGTGCATGTTTGCTTAAAACCTTTTAAAATAGAAACTTTCCATGAATTTTTGAACGAATTATACAAAAATCAATGTTACTGGCCATGTAATTTTGGAGACCTGGGACAATTTTTGATGATATATTTTCAATGAATAATAATGATAGATAATGATAGTGTTCACATTTAATGCTGTTGCCTGATGGCATAATTATGATGTGAGATTAATTATGCTGAAAAAGTGTATATGAACATTAGTGAAGAAAATGGAGCAAACAGATGTTAGTCCCATTTCTAAATGTCTCATTGAGAATTTTATTCCCTTTCTATTTATTGCAATATGCAATTGGTGTGAGAAGGTGCTGAACTAAAAGTGCTATTCCTTTTGCCTTTCTTTGACTATGTAAAAAAATCCAAAATTGCTATTCCTTCTTAAAACGAAGGTGCTTATAAGGAGCAGAAAAGAATCTTATAGCTTGTTAGGGATCATCGAGATCATCTGGATCAACTCCCTCATTTTTTTTTTTTTTTTTTTTTTTTTGCTGAGGCAACTGGGGTTATGTGATTTGCCCAGGGTCACACAGCTAGGAAATATTAAGGGTCTGAGGGTAGATTTGAACTCAAGTCCTCCTGACTTCAGGGCTGGTGCTTCATCCACTGTGCCACCTAGTGGCCCCTCCCTCATTTTCTTGGATGACGAAATTCATTCAATAAACATTGGTCAGGCACCTAACATTCACAACACTCAGTGCTAAGCAATGGAAATAAATTGACAAATAGTGGTAGGGAGAGAAGCAAATGTGGAATCCAAAAGGGGGGGGGGGGCAAAAGTTGCAGTTCTAAATCACCTAAGAGTTTCTAGGCAAAGTTTCTAGGGACATTGACATGACTAGACATTATGAGAGGTAAAGGGAATATAATCCAGCTCAAATAGTAAACTGAGTCCAAGAGCAAAGTATTCAAGATACACTTTTGCTGACTACCTGGGTTTCAGTCTGATTCACAAAAAGAGCTAAAATGCCTGTGAAGTTATGGACTTAAAGAGATCACAATAGGTTCAATAAAGCAGCTAGAATTCAGAAGAGAACCAGCAAATGACAGCAGAAAAAAGCTCAGTATTACAGGTCTGGAAGATGATCAGTGAAAAGGCAGTAAGAATAGAAATAGAGAATGGATGTAAGGAATAAGAATTCAGTATGACCAGATCACAGAGTACATAGAAGGAAATAGACCATTAAAAAAAAAAAGCTGGAAAGATAGAAATGGTTCAGGTTGAGGAGAGCTGAAAATGTCAAATAGACATTGTGTTTCCTTTATCTGAAATGTCTTTTGTGTAGATACGATTTTTCTTGCACAACAATGATAAATGTGGAAATATGTATACATATATTCGATTTGCCAAATATTTTAACATAATTAACATGTAGTGGACTTCCTGCCATCTAGGGGAGGGGTGGGGAGTTGGGGGGAAAATCTGTAACAGAAAGCTATGTAAGGATTAATGTTGAAGAATTACCCATACATATGTTTTGCAAATAAAATAAAATAATAAATAAATAAAAATGTCAAATAGAATACTTTTTATTTGAAACTAGAGGTAATAGGGAACCACTAAAATTTATTAAGTAGGTGGGATATCATGGTCATATTTGTACTTTAACAAAATCACATTGGCAGTTGAATGGAGGATGAATTAAAGAGAAGAGAGGCTAGAAGCAAGAAAAACAACCAGAAGACTATTGGAGTCAATGATCCAAGTGAGAAATAATGAGAGCCTGCACCAAAGGGATAAGTATGTGAGTAGAGAGAAGGGGACAAAAAGGAAAAAAAAAATGTTAGGAAGATAGAAATAACAATTTACTAGTGGAATGGACATATGGGGTTAGTGAGATTGAGAAGTCAAGGATAACACTCAGATTTCAGTCTTAGGTGACTGGAAGGATGATGTTATTCTCTTTTTTTTATTAAAACTTTTTATTTGCATAACATATGTATGGGTAATTTTACAACATTAACCCTTACAAAGCTTTCTGTTACAAATTTTTTTCCTCCTACTCCCCACCCCTCCCCTAGATGGCAGGATATCCACTACATGTTAATTATATTAAAATACTTGACAAATTGAATATATGCATACATATTTCCACACATCATTTTTGTGCAAGGAAAATCATATCTACAAGAAAAAAATATGAGAAAGGAAACACAATGCAAGCAAACATCAGTCGAGAGCATGAAAATGTTATGTTCTGGTCCACATTTCATATCCCTCTCTCAGGGTGTATATGGTTTTCTTCACTTAACAATTGCAAGTGGTTTGAAACGTTTCGTTGTTGAAGAGAGCCATGTCCATCAGAACTGATCATCGTATAGTCTTGTTGTTACCATGTATAATGTTCTCCTGCTTCTGCTCATTTCACTCAGCATCAGTTCATGCAAGTCTCTCCAGGCCTCTCTGAAATCATCCTGCTGGTCGTTTCTTATAGAACAATAATATTCCATAACATTCATATACCATAATTTATTCAGCTATTCTCCAATTGATGGGCAGGATGATGTTATTCTCAACAGTAATAGGAAGTTAAGAGGAAGGGGGATTTGGGGAGAAAAATAATGAGTTCTCTTTTGGATATGTTGAGTTTGTGAAGCCTACAAAATATCCAGTTAGAGATGCCTAAAAGACAGTTTGTGGTGTGAGACTGAACTCTCTAACTCCATGAATAATAGGAAAAATGATTAGGTATCTCAATATTTCACACCATAAGTTGGGAAGAGAAATATGGGTTGAAGAATATTATGGTACCTAAAAATTATAAAACAAATGAACAAAGCCCTGTACATTGGAGAAAGCATGCCCATGTCTTTCCTCATCCATCATATCAATTTTTCTTCTAAGGATGCTGAATATTCCATTTATAGGCTTGACCCATACCCACAGCACAAACATGTTCATTGCCTTCAATCCTTTAGAATTCTCATCTATAATAGACAAAATGATTTGGAGCATTAACTTCAGAGTTAGGAAGTTCTGGCCTCAAATTTTACCTAAAACTTATTAGCAGGTCTTGTGTTGGAACCATCTCCCACTGAAAGCTAATGAATAAATTTACCCTTTTAAAATTTGCAAACATTACAAATCAGGACTTAATTTATTATTTTGTTGATTTTTAGACCTAAGAAAGTGGTAGTAAAAATTTTAAAAATGCAGATTAAATATAAAAGTACATTGGACATACATTTCCTTTACTTCCAGACAACGGATTGTTAAATATCTACCCTTGTTCAATGATCATATAGTCCCTGGCAACTCTCTTAACTTCTTTGAGCCTCAATTTCCTCATCTGTAAGATGCAAATTAACAATAACATCTACCTCTCAGGACCATTATGATGATCAAATAATGTAAGGTATACAAAACCCCTTGTAAAGTTTAAAGTACCATACAAATTTAGCTATTATTATTCTGAATACAGCAGATGCCAATGCATTTGTTGTTTTATGGATTCAGAATGAGAATATTCCCTAGTAATAAATTAATTTCTTACCTATCAATTACTCTTCCCTTTTAGGTCTGCCATGTGGGAAACTTCTATGAGTATAGAAAATTCCCAGTATGTGAAGTCTGTACCAACACAGATCACTGAAATCAAATTCTATCAATCCTCAAAATGACTTTAAGCATTCTTATGATTTTGTCCAAATGTCATTTTCAATTTTCTCTTGGCAATTTCTTCTTGGAAATTCCTGGTTATGCACAGTGGAGGAAAAAATGAGAAGTACCATATGAACAATATTGTTGAATGATTGATATTCCACTAGATGGCTTCTTTGGTCTTGTTCACCCTATCTTTACAAAGAGTTTCTCATGCATTTGTTGCATATATTTATTATTTCCTAAAGAGCTTCATGCATTCATTGCATATTTTCATTGTTTTTCAATCCCATCATCATTGCAGCCTCAAGTATAAACACCAATTTACCTTTGCTATGTTCCCATACTTCAAGATCCTTGAGAAATTCAAACAGTGTATAAAACAGCAAGACTATTTCAAGATGGTTCCTCCTTCAGAATCTCCAACACATCCAATAATGGTGAAAGATAGAACGTCCCAGCTAATAGCAAGACCTTGCTAGTATTGAAATTCCAGCAACCTCTCCCTGGGTTTTCAGAAGTGGTAAAGATTTACTGCAGTAGAGATTATACTCTATATACATTATACACTCACACTGCCATTTGACCCAATGGAAAATTAGATTCAGATTAAAAATAATTTTAGTTTTAATCATTCTATTTGCTATGTAATATTTATGGTACTATAGATTTAATGTATATTAAAAATAAATATTGCTTAAAATCAATTGCTTTTTATTGAAATATTAGCACAAAAGTTTACAGAATTCTAGGAAATTACTAGAGAGAAAAATGTTTTGCATGTTACTAATTTTGTTTTGTGTATTGTATTTTGTAAGTTATTTCATGGTTACTATGTTAGGAAAAGTGCATATTATCAGAATTAATGTTTTGTTATAAAGAATTACATGCAGAAAAGTGCATTTTCAGCAATCTCTAGTGAAAGATTAAAGTTTTTAGTGGCCAAGGGAACCAACCCCATCTCCCATTGGTTCAGTGTATCAACATTTGAGTATTTGACTTCTGACTTGTTAAATAGGAACTTTACTCTTACCCCCTACCCCAAGTTAAAATATCTGCATTATATAGCAAAGCTTCTTAAGCTTTTTCTACTTGTAACCTCACTTCTCCAAAGAAATTTTTACATGGCTCCATCTCAAATCTGAATAAAGGCGTTTCTGGAAACATTTGTGCTTGTATAGGGCAAAGTGAATATATTATATGTTCAGAATCAAGGCTACAGTGAAGTCATGCAATGCAACATGGGCAAGCCCTGCCAGAAACACCCTTAATTCATTACACATTTGATTTTGAATTAATTTTTGGTCATTATATTCAGAAACCTATTACTGTTGTCAATTTTTCCTGCAACTTATACTTTAAGAAGCTTTGTTATAATTGACTTAGTAATTACCTGATCAGGCAGTTAGTTACCTGACCAGGCAAGATAATTTGCTTAGGATCATATTACCAGGATATGATAAAGGAAAGATTTCAATCCTAGGTACTTCTGACTCTAAGCCCAGAATTTTATCAACTTTATCAGCTAGGTCAGATAGCCTCTAATAGTTCATTCAGAAGGGATGTCAAATAGTTCAGGACCTGTCTGAGTAAGGAATGACACAATTAAAATTTAGATGCATCTTGAAGTCTGAAATTACATCTTTAAGCAACATCCATTATCTAGATAAAATGTACTGTTAGTTATTTGGATAAGGAGGGGTGATATTGTCTTCATTTTTGAAAATGAAACCTAATCTAGTTTCCTGAATTTGTTCTCATTTCTTTGGTCTAAAAGGATTTTCCTAAAAAGTTGTTGAGTGCAATATAATATTAACAATATAGTGACTGGTACAGTAGGCCAGGCACCATTATGCAATGCATGGTAAATATAATTTTCAGAAAAATGCAATGCAATGTAATGGATGTTTCAAAATGACTGAAAGAGACTGATCTTTCTAATGAAACATTTCTAGCAACAATTAGGACTTATGTGTGCTCTTTTTATGAGCAACTGGAATACTCAATACCTCAAACCACCTGCAGTAATCCTTTAGGGAGTTGGACAGTTTTGCAGAGGATTTAGATTGGTTCAGCTCTGCAGCTGATTTCTAAATGTCTCAGGCTATGTGAAAGCTTGATGAAGTAGCTAATTATGCTAAATAGGAACATTAATAATACAAATACAAACACACTTGCTAATTTCAAAGTACTTTTTTTTCCCCTCCCCAAAATGAATACAGAGCAGGCACAATAGCAGAATGTATCCTATTAATTGTGGAGTTCTAGATTTCATGATTTAATTGATGAATAAATATTTCCAGTGAGAAAGAGAAATTCCATCTTTATTAGTCTATGAGGTAATTTCTGAAAGAAATAGAATTGAGACTCGTTGCTATTATTGAAAATTCAGAGTATAAATTTCATCTCAGCAACAAGAACTTACATTTTATATTGAAATGTGGTGAGCTTTGAATGTTCTTTTTTTTTGGCTACAGTCTTATATAAATGAATTATATATATATTTTTATATATATGTGTATATATATATACATACATATATATATATATATATATATATATATATATATATATATATATATAAAAGATCATTGGATTATTGAAACGACCTCGGAATCCATCTTTGTTATATGAGCTTTCATTTTACTATTAAGTAAACCGAGGCTCAGAATAGTTAAATGACTTGGCTAAGGTCACATAAACAGTAAGCATCAAAGGTGGGCACAGTGTCTGCCACCTGGAAAGTTCTCAATAAATTCTTGTTAATTGACTCAACTCAGGTCTCTGATTCCAGAACTGAAATTCTTTCTATTACCACCTTGACAATTTGTCTGGGTCATTTACTGATTCTATAAAAATCATCCTGAAAAGTGAGATTTTTCCTATCTTGTCTGAAACTAGGTCTTCAGCTCATTTTCCCATCATCTTTACTCTGGCCTTCATCTCCATTCCATCCCAATTATTAACTTGGGTTCTACTTCTGGTATCACTGTGAGCTTGGATAGTGAGATTTTTCCTTATCTTTCCCAGAACCAGGTCTTTGTCTCATTCTTAGACCATCTCTAGATTTTGTTGTTATACTGTTCCCCACTCCTTCTACTTCAAGCATAATCTATTGTGTTGTCAAATGAGAAAATATTTATAAAGATCTTAATTCAACGCCTTTTCCATAGCAGGTACCAATAATGGTGGCAATGAGAGCTAGAGAATCTGATAACAAAAAACATCTGCAGACAGAAGATACCTCAAGATGGTGGTAGTTTCTGGAACAGTGTCCCCTTCTTTATGGAAAGAAATGATGGCTATGAACCCAATGAAAACACAAGTTCTTGGATCCCAAGAGAAAGATATTCCTAAAGAGAATTTAATGGAAAATCCACGAAGGGAGGAAAGGACTTCCAGCAGCCAGAAGTGATGAGATACCCCTTACTTAATGAGTTCTCTACATGTGTGCCCCAGCAGAACTTTACAGTATCTTTAAGCCAATTCTCCATGGGGAACTTGTGTCTGCAAGGGGGAGATTGTGTCTTTTAGTTTGGGAGAAATGTTTTATACCAACTCTTTTTAATATACTTTCTTAGGAAATTACTTTGCTAAAATCTAATTGAGGTTATTAACTGATAACTAATGACAAACACATCAATGAGGACTTATTAGTAACCATAATATAAATATTAGTCTCAGGATTAAACCTAAAACCCTAAACTGAGTGGTCATCAGCTACTGTTGGAGAGATCTGTCCTTGAAGAGGCCAGAGGCTATGGGGAGGGAGGGGGGATATGGAAAGTTTGAAGAGGAATATGAAGGTTTGGAAAAGCTGCTATGGTGAGTGAGATAGTGAATCAGGTAGGGAAAAGTATTTTGCAGCAATGAAGGTCCAATTGAGATTATGTAACATAAATTATTTTTTTGATGGGAGATGGTAGGAGGATAAAAAGAGAAATCAAAGCTATAATCAAACAAATAGCTGTATAAAATTCAGGGAGATGAAGTGAGGGATAAATGAGAGTCAAAAAAGAAACTGAAGTGATTAACCAAAAAAAATTTTTTTCCTGACATATAAATATGAAATAATTACAATTTCATTTTCTACTACCTTTTTATTAAACATTGATCATTTTCATTGGTTGTCTCCCAAAACAAATTATTTTAGTAGTGGACCTTATCAGCATAATTTTGTAATTTTCTCCAGCTTTGTTCAGTATGTGACTAGAAATGAAGGTCAAAAAATGGTGAAAATAATCCAAGACTGAGGTTTCCAGGGCACAATTGGCAATATGAGGAGTAGGCAAGGAACTCAAGAGTAGAGAATAATGTAGAGTTGGACTGGTTTACTCAGCAGTCAGAATGGGGAAGGGAGGAGAGTATAGCCAGCATAAAGAAAGAAAAGATCAAGAGATTAGAGGTCCCAGTGAGTACAAAGAACATGGCTTAAAGCTGCAGGATAAAAGTATGGGTCACAAAAAATTGTGATCAGATAAGAGAATTTCCAAGTTTCTTACTTTAGAAGTATAACATCTGTGAGTGATGGCAAGAGTGAGAGTATGATCATTTCTGTGTATAGCTATGATAAATGAAGGAGTCGAGGGAAGTAAGTTAAATCATTGGAAGGTTAAGATATTTGGGGAAATATGAACATGCACATTGAAACTCCTTGTAAGGAGGCAGGAGATGAAGAAGACTGGGAGCCAGGCAATGATCTCATTGAAAAAGAAGGAAGATAGAAAACAGTTACCAGATTTTTAATTGGATAATAAATAGGGATTGAATGAACCACAAAGGAGAAGTTAGTGAATGATGATGATAGAAGGAGATCTTCAAAGTGATAATGAGGAGTAATTCAATTCTTTCATGACCAATAGATGAGCAATGAATCAGGTTATGAATGAAAATGCAACCAGAGATGGAAAGGGTAGCCAGGGAAAAGAGGATTCTGGGAAGATAGCAGAATAGGTCTCTCAATTCCAGACTCTCCAGATTTCTCCCACAAACAAGAACTGCACCTCGTTGGTGAACATGGAATGGTAAAAATAAATAGAAGTTGGAGCAGAATAGTGATTCTCTTAGGACATCTGAGAAAATCTGAGGGAAGATACCAGGATAATCCATGTAACATATAAACACCTTCAGAATAGTTGTGTGGAAACCACAAGCTTCCAGCCCTGAGGTTAGCTAGTTTGCTTAAGTCCCAACCAGTTCCAATAGGAACTTTCATTTCCCAGACAATAGGGAGTCAGGTATCTGAGTTGGAGAAAATAGAGGGAACCTCTGCTGATAAGGAACCCCACGCTCAGCTGTGCTGCTGAGACACATCTCTGGGCCAGAAGGAACCAGCAGGGAAGCTGCTGGCTGCAGGTGCTTATAGGGAAAACTGAAGGAGGACCTGAAGCCAGAGATACTATGTCCTTCACCCCAGGATTAGAGGTGATTGCACTAATAAGCTCTTACTAAAACAAACAGACAACCAAAAACCAAGCAGATAAAGGAGAAAAACCCACTCATAAAAAGTTATTATGGGAATAGAGAACAGCAGAGTTCATTAAAGGAGGATACTAAAGTTAAAAAAAAAGCTTCTCTAATCTCTAAGAGTAACATTACGTGGTCATTTGCCCAAAAAGAGTTCATAAAAGAACTCAAAAAAGACTTAAAAAATCAAATGAGAGAGACTGAGAAAAAACTTTTAAAAATAATAATATTGATCTTAGATAAAGTCAAAATTTTAAAAGATTTAATAAAAAAATTAAGTTTGCATTATATGACAGCCACATTAATTTTATTAAGACTGTTTAAAATAACTAGAGAGTATAAAGTAGGAATATTGTTGTGGTATAGGAAATTATGAGTTGATAGATTTAGAAAAATATGGAAAGACTTGGACCTAAGAAGGATGATGTTATTTATCTTTACAGAAACAGAGGACAAATTAACACAATACAACCTTATATAGATGTAAATTAATGTATATGTGTATGATTAAAGGTATCAATATGTATGTGTGTGTGTGTGTGTGTGTGTGTGTGTGTGTGTGTGTTTGTATTTAACTATAGCTTGCATGGGAGGTACAAGGGATGAAAGCGGAAAAAAGAAAAAAGTGAAAAGTGCAGAGCAAAGAGCAAAAGAAAACGTTTAAGGAAGCAAAAAAAAAAGGACAGTTCTGAATGTGTATTTTAATATTATATATGATTTTTAAAAATGGAAATTTGTTACATATTTTGAATCCTCATGTTCTGCTGTGTATATGACAGTATTTTTTTTCTTTTTCTACTTTTTTCTATTTGGTATTTAAATTTTAAATAAGTAAATACATTAAAAGAAAAGAAAGAAAGGGTTGCCAGGGCTTGGGTTCAGGATACAAGAATAAAAGAACAATTTATGAGAGATAGAAAACAGCTTGAACAATGGCAATTGGAGGTTCAAAATCACTGGAATGGTATGGGTGTAGTGACTTTAAAGTATGTTAATCCTTGAGGAAAGAGTTAAGTAGGTTATCATTGTCCACAAATAGAGTTGTCCCAGGGTGTCAGGCAACTGTGTGGTTGGAAAGTGCAGAGGTGTGTGTGAAAGAAGGGGAGGGTGCTCAGATTGGCTGCAGATCTGATTCTCTATGTTTGAGACCTAGACAGAACACGATTAGTTTCTTGTGTCTAAATTCATCCCCAGCTGTTTTAGGACTCTACTGTAATCCAATGACTTCTCCAGTATGTTCCCCTTGAACAACTTTGATGATAAAGAAACAGCAAAAGCAGAATTAAGTGAGCAAAGTTGATTTTCCCCAACTATTTGAATGCAAGCAGTGCTGCCTTCAGCATATTGATTTTTCCTTGATTTCCTGCCTCAGTTTTTAATTTCAAATAAAAATAATTATATGCATGAGTTTTTAAAACACCCTGAGAAATTAAAAGTAGATCAGACAGAATGATTTATAGTGCTTTAATCTTTCTACTGAGTGATTTGGCCTCTTGTTTTTACTCCCCTCAATATAGGTAGGGAGTAAAATCTGTCTTTGAATAAATGAGATTAATAGCATATTGGAAAAGCTGTAAAGTTCCAAGTGACAGCCCCATGAATATTGAAAAGTAGATCGGTTCATTACAATTTTATTGAGTAATTACAAATTCATTTAGGAAAGTGAGTGATTTGCAGGATTTGTTTGGTTTTTCATTGTTCTTTATGTGCAATCTGAAATTTTAGGCCTCCAAGGGGCATTTTGCCAAAGAGATTCTCCATTTGTATTCCCCCAAAGTGCCTCCATTATTGATGGGGTAGAGACGCCCATTTTGTGGACCTCCCAAACACTTAACAATGTTTATGTTAGTTATGTTCCTTTCCTCACATGAATAATATTGTTAAAGGACCAAAAAGCTAGCAAATGGATTTCTTAATGGAAGGTTGCTGTTCTATTTTGCAAAGTATAAACCTTCCCCATTCTAAGAGATGTATTGTATTTCAAAAAATGTATTATTTGCCCATTGATTGGTTGAAGTTTAAAATGTTCCAAAGAGTAAATCCAAACACAAGAAATTCTAATGTTCTGCCTGGGTCTGGACCGACACCTTTCCATTATACTCATTATACTCTCTTTGGCCACCTACAGTTTCATAAGGCTTTCCAGTCTAACCCACAACAGCATGTTTTCATTCATAAAATCACTTAATGGAATACAACTATAGAATTGAAATCTCCTTTATTAAAAAAAAGAAAACAAATGCATCTTGAGTTCCAAATAGAAAATATACAATGCAAGGATTATTAATTTCCAACAAGAATCTTTGGAGATAACAACTGGGATAGACTCCTTCATATAAAATGCTATTTCCTTGATGCTCTCTGAAGACAACATTCTATCTCATACTTTCATGCTTTTGCATAAATGGTTCCCCATAGTAGAATGAACCTTTCTCCCATCTATGTCTCATGGAATACAGTCCATATTTTCCTTTAAGGCTCAGATATTAGTTCCTTGTTGTTGTTGTTGTTGTTCAATTGTTCAATTATGTTCAACACTATGTAACCTCATGGACTCTTTTCCATGGGTATTTCTTGGCAAAGATACTGGAACCATATCCTTCTTTAGTGTGTCTCCATTTTAAAGATAAGGAAACTACAAATAAGTGGTTGAATGACTTGCCCAGGATCACACAACTAGCAAATGTCTGAGGCTGGATTTGGACCCAGTTTTTCCTGACTCCAGACCCAATTAACTCCTACATGAAGTCTTTCCTAATGTCTTGAGCTACTAATTCTTTCATGTCAAAATTAGCTTGTATTAATGCTGTATATATGCTGTATGTGCTCTATATGCATATATGACTATAAGTTGTTTCAATGTAAATTCATTTGTTTGTTTTCATCTTTGTCTTCATATCCCCATACTTAGCACAGGTGTTGGTTTAGTAAATGGTCCATAAGAAATAATTGTTGGTTGATTGGTTGATTTCAGGTAAAAGAGCTCCAGCAAAAGGGAGCTGAGAATGTATAAGGAGAAGTCAGTAGAAGGCAGTGGCTATTCAGATGTAAAGGTCATTTGTAAGGAAGGTAAGTGAGGCTAAATTCAAAGTATTTTACAAATTTTAAAGTGCTCTCTCTCTCTCTCTATATATATATGTATATATATTTACATATATGTGTGTGTATATATAATGTCTACACACATATAAATGTTATAAATATTATTACTTCCCTTTTCAAAGGCTAAAATATGATCATTAAGCTCTTAGACAATAGTAATCCACTGAACCTACTGAAGAATCCCCTGGTCAAGGATTATAATAAGTGCTATGCCCAAAATGAACTCCAAAAGATAATTCTGAAAAAAAATTGTGAAGAGACAGTTTTACTCTTTCCTGGTGACACTTTCAATGGAAAGGCATATAGGAAGAACAAGTGAGGTATTTTGGGGGACCCCAAATCAGACATGAGCATCATGATGAATTTAGCTATTTCTTTATGCCTCCTCTTTAATAACCCTATTTTTGGAGGATGTCACACTTAATTGAAAATCACTGGACTCCCAAATTACCATCCAGATGGTTTATGAAATGAATTTGGTTCTCATCGATATGCTTTTTTTTTTTTTTGCTATGAAGAGTAGAGCCATCACAGCAAATGCCATTATCATAATTAGCCATGATTGGCTCTTTTGTCAGAGGTCTCAGTGAAATGACAAGAGAAAGTGAATGAAGTTATAATTATCCTCCTAGGCAGGCCCTTCTTGTTAGAGGAGAGACAAAGGGCAATGACACCAAAGTTCATTTGTGAACTATGAATGTCTAAGTAGAGAACCACTTATTGGATGGTTACTATCTATGACATTTTATCTATACAGCACCCAAAAAGGGAAGGAATTGGTTATTTATACATTCTTTTTCTGATCAAGTAATCCACCAAAAATTGAAAAAGGACTTCAATATAATGTGTCATGGATGGAATGGGAGAAAAATCACTGTAGAAATTCCATTCCTGAAATGGAATTTGAGTGGAGGAAATTTTTATTTTGACCTTCAAATACAAAAAGATTTTGTGAAAAAGTAGAATTTCAATAGGTATTTCAATAATTACAAGGAAAAAAAATGGTAAGAAAAATGGAGTGATTGGGGCAGCTACTTGGTGTAGTGGATAGAGCCCTAAAGTCAGGAGGACCTGAGTTCAAATCTGGCCTCAAACACTTAATACTTCCTGGCTGTGTGACCTTGGGCAAGTCACTTAACCCCAATTGCCTCAGGAAAAAAAAAAGAAAAGAAAAAATGGAGTGATATTGCTATAGGTGTATAAACACAAGGTGAGACAATTAGCACTTACCTTAGGGCACCAACATTTTGAAGATATGTTTTAGAGACCATATATTGTTATTTACCTCATAGCTCTTATGGCTTGTGCTATGTGATATAACCTTCAAAAATACTAGAGTGGTTTGCCATTTCCTCTTAAATTTTACATTTGAAGTACTGAGATAAATAATAGTTAACTGACTGGCCCAATGTCCCATCTCTAATAAGTGTTTGAGTTAGATTTGAACTCAGATATTTCTGACTCCAAAGCTGGTGCTCTATTCACTGCCCCACCTACCTGCTCCTGTCCCTAGGGGATTTTGATCTGGAAAGGTAGATGACATATACACAACAAATAAATATAATATAAAATGGAAGTTACATGAGGAGTATAAAGAAATTGTCTGGAAATAGATCCCAGAGATCTGCACTGTCTAGATGGAAAATTAAATTGGCAGTGGTATGTAGGTTGGAATATATTGATGAACTAAAGGTCAGAGCAGTTGACCGGTTATTATAGTATTCTAGATAAAAAGTAATGAAGTTCATAGCTAAAGTCCTGAAAAAGGTAAAGAAAAGAGGAAATGTATATGAGAAATATGGTGGATAATGAATTAATAGGATTTAGAAATTAATTGGAAACAATAGGGTAAGAGAGAGGAACTAATCAAAGATAGCCACATGGTTTAATTAGAGATTAATTAGGAGGATCATAATGCCATGAACAGAAGAAAGGAAGTCAAGAGGAAGAACAGATATGTGAAGGGACAACATTATGTGCTTAGTTTGGGATCTTCTAGGTTTGAGATTCTGATGGGTATCTAGTAGGCAAATGGAAATGCAGCTAGTTGTGGGAAAGAGGCGTACTAAAACAGTGGAGGTGTAAATTGATCCAGTCATTCTGCAGAGTAATTTAGAACTATGCCACCAAAGTTAATAAATTGTGTATACCCTTCGACCTAAATGTGCCACTGTTAGACCTATACCTGAAAGAGTTCAAAGTGGAAAAAGTCTTATATATACAAAGGCACCTATGGTAACTTTTCCCCTCTTAATCACCCCAAACTGAAATCTGAGAGGATGCTTACCTATTGTGGAATGCTTTAACCAATTGTGGAATATTAATGTGCCATAAGAAATTTTAAAAAAGGATAGTTTCAGAAAAAAAACTGTGATCTGATGCAGAATGAAATGAACAGAAATAGAACATTTACATAATTATAAGAAATTATAAAGAAAAAGAACTCTGAAGGATTTTAGGACTCTGATTAATGAAATGATAAACCACAAGGCCAGAGATCTAAATATGAATCATATCACCTACCTCCTGAGTGGAGAGGTGATGGACTTAAAATCCAGAATAGTTCTTCATATTTGGATATAGCTGATGTGGGAATTCATTTTACTGACCTATCCATTTATCGTGAATGTTTTAAAAAAATGTTTCATGGGGAGCACAGTGGAAAGGAGAGGTAATAAATGTATGTATAAAAAGGGGGAATATATCTGGAGAGAGATGGGAACTGTGCATATAGATTAGAGAATTATCTGAAAATAAGTAAAGTTAAATCATTGCAAATGGATAAAACTAGAGAGAGAGAGAGAGAGAGAGAGAGAGAGAGAGAGAGAGAGAGAGAGGAAAGAGAAAATAAAGAGGGCAGAGGACAGAATGATGAAAAACTCATATAATATGGGAGGAAGAAAAAGAATAGAAAAGTAAGAAGAAAACCCAAGAAGTACAAAGACTAAACTTGAATACTTGACATAGAAACTGGCATTGAATTGTAAATCTGGAATGCTGTCAAAATAATAATGGTATTGAATTACTAGGCAAGTGAATATAATTCATGTTTTTGAATAGTATAATGATGAACTGGACAATAGAACAGAAATACTTAGATCTTCTATGCCAGGTGCAATTTCATATTCATAAATTAGTAATAATGTAATTAGTTATTAATCTTAATTAATCGTATGATTTGCTGTCAATATGTAAAAGGTAATGTAATCCTACTTATACCAAATTTATGAGGCTATAGTAATATGTTGCCTTTAAAAAGTTTTGAAAAGTATTTAGGGATATTACTCTTTTTTTTTTTTTTTTTTGCTGAGGCAATTGGGGTTTAGTAACTTGCCCAGGGTCACACAGCTAGGAGGTGTTAAGTGCCTGAGACCAGATTTGAACTCAGGTCCTCCTGACTTCAGGGCTGGTGCTTTATCCACTGAGCCACCTACCTGCTCTAGATATTATTCTTAACAGCCAGTTTCATAATTATTTATCTTCTATATTTATGCTGAAATAATTGAATTAAAAAGATTAGTGTGCCCAGAAAACAATTCAGAAATTATTAGTCAAGCAAATTTTCTAAAAATATGTAATGATCTCTTTAATATTTATGATGTTACAGGTGAACATGAGGAAATAATTACTCATGTATCCACATTACAATACTAGAGATTGCCCCCATAAGATGTGCCTTACACATAATTGCTTAATTTTATTGCTGCACATGCTAATTACTGCAGTTTGTGTATGTTTGTCCCTTATTTTCCTTATTTCATTTAATTATATTCTATTATGTTCATATGATAGCAATGTTAGTTTTTAAATTAAATTTCTCATCTATTTGTGAGCATACTAATCTTTATAATAAACCTTGAATTTTTATGTAGGCCTACTGATAATATTATTGTTATAGCTAGAAAGTTTTGCTTTGTTAGTTGACCATCATTTACTTGCTTATTCTGTTTAAGGTATTATGGATATGCATATCCTTTCAAAGAGCCCAGGTCAAGGAGAAAATATTATAAGCAGCCAGAAACAATTCAAATATCATGAAACCATAGTCAGGATCACACAAGATGTAGTGGCTTCCATTTTAAAGGAGCAAAGGACTTAGAATATGATATTCTGGAAGGCAAAAGAATTAGAATTACAAGCCAGATTAACCTACCAAGCAAAACAATATAATTCTTCAAGGGAAAAAGTGGATATTTAATGAAGGAGAGGACTCAAGCATATCTCATAGAAAGATCAGAGCTGAACAGAAAACTTGACATTCAAACACAAGACCCAATAGAGGCATAAAAAACATAAAATCATGAAAAAGTAATCACGAACACTCAATAGGTTAAACTGCTTATATTCCTGTATGGAAAGATGATTCATGTAACTCCTAAGAATTTTATCATTTTTGAGTCAGTCAAAAAGAATTTATGTGGGCAGAGGCTATGGGTTTAAGTTGATTATATTGAAATGATCTCCCAAAAAATGAAGAGGTAAGAAAGAAGGGTGCACTAAGAGAAGGAGAAAGGAAGAGATAGAATGGGAAATTTTTTTCTTACATAGAAGTTTTTTTTTTCTTTTACAAGAAAGGTTTTTACAGTAGAGGGAAAAATGAAGGGAGTGGGTAACACTTGAACTTCACTTTCATTGGAAGTGGTTTAAAGAGGGAAGAATATAGATATACATTCAGTTGATTATGGAGATCTAACTTTACCCAGTAGAGAAATGGAAAGGGAAGAGGACAATAGAAATGGGGTCATGATAAAAGGGAAATAACAGAATAACAGAGGTAGTGGTTAGAAACAACAGAGTCTTTTGAAGAGGGACAGGGTCAAAAGAAAAAGGAAGAATAAACAGAGGAAAATAGAATGGAGGGGAAATATATAGTAAGCATAACTCTGAATATGAATAAAATGAGCTTACCTATAAAACAGAAACCAGAAGTCAATGATATGTTGTTTGTAAGATATACATTTAAAACCAAAAGACAACTGAGAGTTAAAATAAGAGGCTTGGATAGAATTTTTATGCTTCAGCTGAAGTAAAAAAAAAAGGTAGGGGTAACAATCATGATCTCAGACAAAGCAAAGCAAAAATATATTTAATTAAAAGAGACTTTAGGAAAACTACATTTTGTTAAAGGTATCATAGACAATGAAGTACTATTAAAAACAAATTTCTCTGATAAAGGTTTTTTCAAACATAGACTGAATATAGATCTGAGTAAAATTTATAAAAATAAGAACCATTCTCCAATTTAAAAATGGTCAATAGATATGAACAGTTTTCAGAAGAAATAAAAGCTATCTTTCTTCATATAAAAATTCTCTAAATCACTACTGTTTAGAAAAATATAAATTAAAATAATCTGAGGTATCACCTCATATCTATCAGCAATGACAAATGCTAGAGAGGATATGGGAAAAATAGGTACACTAATAAACTGTTGGTGGAGTAGTGAATTGATCCAATCATTCTGGGCAACTCTTTGGAATGATGCCCAAAGAGTTATACCCTCTAACTCAGAAATAACACTACTAGATTTGTATCCCAAAAAGATAAAAGAAAAAGGCAAAGGACCTATATGTCCAAAAATATTTATAACAACTCTTTGTGATGGCAAAGATTGAGATGTTCATTAATTAGGGAATGGCTGGACAAGTTGTAATGTATGATTTTGATGCAATATTATTATGATGAGGGGGGTGGATTCAGAAAAACCTGGAAAAACTTACATGAACTTATGGAAAGTGAAGTGATCAGAACCAAGACGTTATTTTAGACAATAACAATAGTATTGTAATGATGATCAAGTCTAAAAGAATTTACTACTCTGATCAATAACAGTGATCCAAGAAAATTTCAAAGGACTTATGATAAGAAAAAAAAATACTATACACCTCCAGGGAAAGAACTAATGAACTTGGTACAAATTCAAATATAATTTTCTTGCTTTCTTTGCTTTTAAATAAATATAGCTAATATCTAAATAGATTTTTCATGATATAATATATCATATTTCTTGTCTTCTCAAAGGGAGGGAGAGAATTTGGAACTCAAAATTTAAAAAGAACACAAGAAAAATTTTTAAGATTCCAACAACATTTATATAAGTGTATACTATGTGCGAGACATCATGTGAAGCAGTTTAAAATTATTATTTCAATGGATGTTCACAAAAACTGGATGCTGTTATTATATTCATTTGAAAACTGAATAAAGAGAGGTTAGGTGACTTTTCCAGTAAGTATCTGAGACCAACTTTGAACTATGATCTTTCTGACTCCAGGACCAGCATTGCCCCACTTCATTATGCTTCCCTGGTTTGAAATGATGTGAATTTTGTCTTCGAATCTGAAAAACTCATTTATTCTAGTGGACTCTCCTGTCCTCCCTAAGTCATATAACTTTTATTTCATTTGACTATTTACTTCAATAAACAGGTTTACTAGCTATTCTTGATAGTTATATCCCAATTCTAGCTCCTTTTCTCAAAGGTAGGACAATGAGAGAATAATTAAACAACCAGGAGGTCTTAGATCCCAGGTGTCCTTGCCCATTTAGGTGGTGGGTAGTGCTAGCACAATTCTTCTCCTGTTCTCCACCTCCTCCTATTGCACACAAAGGTAGAAATCACAGTTGTCCATGGAGACAGCTGGGGCAGACCCAGGTCACATATGTATCTATGCCACATGCGATCCACTGACATTTATATTAGACAGCAACCATCCTATCTATTCTATAAATCTAAAATGTGATGTTTCAAGATTTAGGAAATTGTCCAGTTTTAGAAAAATCACAGCTGTTTCTATGTAGCATATTGTTGCGGAGGATGATTATATTTTAGCTTTCTACATCATCAAGGCAATACAGATATATGTGTGCTCTTTATCAAATGAATAATTCTCCCCAAATCTACAAAATAAAAAAAAAAAATTAGATAATTCCAGTTGACAATAATGGTAATTAGTGTGACTTTCAGATGCTAATTTTCAACATTATACTTAACTATGGCCAGAAACAACTAAAGGAAATACCTATGGATAAATGCCAAATTAGTCTGCAAAAACAATAGCATACATTTTCTTCCACCAAAGTGAATCAAATGAATATGCTTGTGGTATTATTTTGAAGAATTAAGTAGACTGAAAACTACAGGAGGTCACTATAAATCTAAGGACTTCTTTCTTTCTCCATTATAAGATACATTACAAAATAAAAGGATCCCAAGTGACATGTAGACAGTATGGATGGCATGGGTATAGGGCACTGGACCTGAAGACAGAAGATTTGGGTCCAAATTTTAACTCTGCTACTTTATAGCTATGTAATTTTGGAAAAGTCACTTAATTTTCAGGTTCTTCTTCTATTAAACAGAAATACTGATATTTTAGGAGAGTTTTGTGAATTTCAAAAGAGAAAATGTGTAAAATAGAAGAGATAAATGCAAGTGAGCCAGCTTGGGTCAGCACAATGGACAGAGGAGCCTGACCTGGAGTAAGAAGGACCTGAATTCACTAGTTGTGTGATCCTAGGCAAATCATGTAACCTTGTTTGCCTCAGTATCCTCTTCTGTAAAATAGTTGGAGAAGGAAATGGAAAACTACTCTCATATCTTTGTCAAGAAAAATCCAAATGGGCTCACGAAGAGTCAGACATAACTGAAATGACCTAACAGCACTTGAGCCATCTGCTTGAGTTTGTAGTGTATTCATTTGATCTTTAGACTTGTTCAAGTTGTAAATAGCTCGTTTTCATTTCCTTTTAATAGATGAAGAAATGTAGCCTTACAGAGGTTTAAAGACTGAACCATTGTAAGGTAGTCCAAAAAAAAAAAAAAAAAAAAAAA
>JAJPUD010000638.1:41767-91823 GCA_023553655.1 Myrmecobius fasciatus | reverse complement strand
GCTAATGCTGAAGAATTGTCCACATATGTTTTGAAAAATAAAAAAAACTTTAATAAAAAATATTAAATTGTGGATCTAGAGGACTAGAACAATAGCAGTGTCTTCCACAGAAATGGGAAAGTTTGAAGAAGAGATAGGTCCAGAGAGGAAGATAAATTTTGTTTTAAACATGAATTTGAGGTGCCTGTGAGATATCCTGATAGAAATGACAAAAAGCCAATTAAAGATACAAAGCTAGAGTTCAAAAGAGGGATAAAGATGGGGTATGTAGATCTCTGAGTCATCTAAAAAGAGACAATGGTTGAATTTTATGGGAATTCGTGAAATGGGAGAGACAGAGTACAAAGAGAATACACAGTACGCGTATATGTGCATATATCATAATTATAACTTGTATAAATATATACCCACAAAGAAGTTAAGTACAAGGCAGTTCTGAAAAACACTAGCACTTGAGGGGTGGGAAGGAATCAGAAAAGGCTTCATGCAGAAGATGGTAATTGAGCTTCATATAAAGGAGAAAAGAGACTTGTGTGAGGTGGAGATAAAGAAGAAGTGAATTTCAGAGCTGTGAGAGGATCATTGCAAAGTCACAGAGTTTAGAGATGTATTGTCCTATTTGGTGGGATCTTATATTATTTCACTCACAACCCTTTCTAGAAACAAATTATACTTGTCATATGTGCTATTCTTACTGTTCTCTCTGCATTCTAAATGATCCACTTAGACTGAGTTGCCTTTTTAATTTATTCAACAAATATTATCCAATGTTTCTAACAAATATATTCACCACATATTCGCATTATTCATGACTATATTCACAAAAAAGTATGATTCATATTATTCACAAATTATTCACAATATTCACAGCTATATTCACAGAAAAATGTAATAAAACTTTTTAAAATTTTTAAATCATATTCCAGATTTTCCATGACATTATTCAATCTCCCTAAAGTTACTGGACATAAAAGATTTTTATCAGATTCATCCAAGAAGTATAATTCATACTTTTGACCCTGAAGGACCCCTAATGTCTTTCCAATGACATCATCACATTGGTTCTCCTAAGTTTGCTCCTTGATGACATTAAGTGTCTTTGCTGGGTTCATTGTTTCCCTGTGCCCTTCTGGTTTCTGTGGGCTTATTGGCTTGTTCCTCTCTGTTCTTTTCTGGGTTCATTTCTTCAGTGCCAGTTAAACAATTTCAGCTTCAATCTGTTAAGGAATAGTGTCTAGAACCAGTTTTGATAAGAGCAGACTCATAGTTCTTGATCTGTAACAAAAGCCAGGAAATGTGCCTTGAGGATGATTTTTTTTTCCTTTTGACCCCTATAACTAGATAATAATGTTAGCCTTTCTTTATAGACATCTATCTAACTTTGAATTCTGGTACTTTACACTCCCCAAATCCTTTCTAGTTTAACTATGAATGAATTTAAGAGGTAGACTAAGAAGGTAAGGTCAGTGTTCTCCATTCACCTAGTCCAAATTCCTGTCGCTATTATACACATCTGGTAATAATAAAATCTGATAACTTTGGTGTTATTTTTCAGCTAATGGAAATCTCAGCCTCCCTACATCTGAATTGGTTAATTTTGGGAGAGATAAATGCAGGGCCAGGATAAAGGAAATGGTGTGAGAGGATTATCTCCATAGTAACACTGGACACATAATTATGTTTCTGTGAGAAACTAGATGTAGAAAGCAGCATGATACAATGCAAAGAACATTCTCTGGAGTCAGAGAATGTAGGTTCAAATCTTACCTATGCTGCATACTACTTAGGTAACCTTGAGCAAAGAAGGAAGGAAACAAGCATTTATTGAGCACCTATTATATGTCAGACACTATGTTAAAGTACTTTACAATTATTATCTTACTTGATTCTCACAATAATCCTGGAAGGCAGGTGATATTATCATCCCTACTTTACAACTGGGGAAACTGAGACAGAGGTGAGTCGTGCCCAGGTTCACACAGTTAGTGAGTATCTAGATTTGAATTCAGGTTTTCCTGACTACAGGCCCATTGCTCTATCCACTACATTTCCTAAGTATCTCTAGTTAGTATATTATTTGTTTTCCCTGGCCTTTATTTTCCTCCACTATAAAATGATCTTTGAGGCTCATTCCAGATCTAGAGTTATAATTCTGATACAAGATAAGGACTAAAATACATTGATTCTTCAGATCATCTCCTTTGAGGTTTATTGAAGAATTTCAGAATACTGCTGAGGGATCTACCAAGGCAGAGAACCTGGGAATGACAAAGTGCTAGTACTTTCAAGGCAGGATGCATAATGGATAGAGTTTTAGACCTGGAGTCAGAAAGATCTGGATTCAATTTTTGCCTCAGACATCAGCTGTGTGACCCTGGGTAAGCTACTCCAAATTCTCCATTCATCCAAATAATAGGGTTGGGATCAAGGACTTCTAAGATCCCTTCTAACTTTAAATCTCTAAACTTGTGAAGAATACTTTGGCTCAAACTGACATTGAATAGAATCCTGAGTGTGATTGAAAATACCATTGAAGTAGAAACTACAAGCTCCTTCAGGACGGGAGACATTTTACTTTTGTCTATTTGTCTACACTGTAGTGTCTTGTACATAGTAGGTACATAATAAATTTATTTCTTAAATTTAAACACTTCAGTAAATGAAAACATGGGAGCAAATTCAAACTTGATGTTATGAACATTTTCCCAATTTAATTATTTAAATTGGGGAATTTAATAATAATAAATATAAATAAAATAAAAATAATAAATATGTTAATTAAATTCCCATTTAGGCAGTCCAACTTTTTGGGACCCATTTTGGATTTTCTATGCAGAGATACTGGAATGTTTTTCTATTTTCTTCTCTAATTTTACAGATAAGGAAACTGAGGTAAACAGGTTAAGTGACTTGTTCAGAGTAGTAAATGTCTGAAGTCAGATTTGAACTCAGGACTTCAAGCCTAGTTCTCAATCCACTGAGCCACTAGGCTACTGCTAATAATTAAGGCAATTTGGATACAAAAGTGGAATGAGTTGTTGAGAAGCAGTAATGAGTTCCTCCTTTCTTGAGGTCTTCAAACAAAGGTTATTCACTTGTCCTATTTGTGGTAGAGAGGATTCTTGTTTGGCAGCTAATGCATCATACAACTCTGAAATTACATGATTCTATGATTCTGTGAAATCATGAACAATAGAAAAACTGAGAATCTGAGCATATATAACCCACACAACATAAACAGCTATTCACACAAGCTGTATCACATCTGAGAAACCTTCTGGTCTTTCATACAGAGGTCAAATCATAAAATACATCCTCTAGAGAGATCATTTGGTGATTGTCATCCCACCAATTTAAGAAATTGGTTTTATGTGAAGGGAATTTTTTAGTGACAAGCCTTCTAACTACTTTTTTTTTTGTTATAGCTTCTACAATGGAAATCAGCTACTGGAGTAAAGTACCTTTATATAAATAAAGCCAGAAAAACTCTAGTTTCTCTCTCTCTCTTTTTAAAGGACCACTTAGGTGGAATAAATTTGAAAATTGGCAAATGAGCAAGCCTACATAAAAGAAAGCCAGCTGCTGGAGGTCAATCCCCTTTTGAAACACAATAAATAGCAAGGTTGCTCTGGCTGCTTTAATGGAAAATGCAGCTTGTATGTTGAGAAGAGAATTGGTTTCGATTACAAACTATTAACATCTCCAGTTGTTATCACAAGGTGCTACTTTGGGGAAAAATTCTGAGAAAATCACAGACACTTATCTCCCTTATGATCAATTCTATCTCAAATAATGAAAAGACTCAGATTGAATGCTCCAAACCTATTTTTTTATAGTTATAAGGCTTTGTTCTACTACCTATTTTAATAATTATAGATCATAACTCTAAGGCAGCTAGGTGGCACAGTGGATAGAGTGCCAGGTCTGAAGTCAGGAAGACATATTTTTTAGTTCAAATCTGGTCTCAGCCACTTACTAGTTGTGTAATGTTGAACAAATCACTTTATTTGCTTCAGTTTCCTCATCTGTAAAATGAGCTGGAGAAGGAAATGGCAAACCATTCCAAAATCTCTGCAAAGAAAATCCCAAAAGGGATCACTTATGAAGAGTAAAACACAATTGAAAATGAATAAACAACAAACAATACTCTAGAGACAGAATAATGATAAAAACTAATAATCACGAGCATTTATATAGTGTTTTAAGGTTTGCAAAGCACTTTACAAATATCTCATTTGATCCTTACAACAACCATGGGAGGTAGATATTATTACTATTCTCATTTTATAAATGAGGAAACTGAGGCAGACAGAGATTAAGTGACTTGCCTCAAGTCACACAGCTAACAAATGCCTGAAGAAGGATTTTAAACTCAGCTGAAAGGGACTGTAGGGACCGCCTAGTCCAAAAACCTTATTTCACAGATGAGTAAACTGAGCTCTAGGAAAATTTAGTGACTTTCTTTAAAACACACAGGTGATGTCAAAGATGGAATTTGAAACTATATCTTCTAACAACTGTACTAAAGCCTCTCCAACATTTATTAACTTCATTAATGATTCTCCATCTACAAGTAGAGATTATAGCTACCCAGAGGAGGGATTCCCAACCTTTTTTTCCCCTTAAGTAAAAATTTTTCATTCCCCTTAATATAAGGAAAAAAATTCTGAAACATCATATATATGCACAAAAGAATTAAAATTAAGAGATTAATTTTTCACAAAGGAAATTTTGATTAGCACATAACATTTTGAGCACCAAAATTGTTATATGTTTATTCATTTGTTCAATCCAAAAAAATTTGAGTAGTACTATTTTGGGAATATTTTCAGGGGAATAACATAATTCCTTACATTTTTATATATTTTATATGTTTAGATAGAGAAATTCTCTATTTCCTCTTAACATAACTCAAACTCATATTCCACCCCCTGAGAATTGCATGTACCCCAAATTGCAAACCTTTAACCTGATAGTTTCTTTTTTTCTCAATAGTAAGAGATGCATGTACCCCAAATTGGGAACCATTAACCTGATAGATAGTTTTAACTGAAAGAAAAAAATGTGTATAAAGGGAAGAAGGATAAATAGCCCTCAGACTCCCTGGTACCTGTGGAAATGGACTATGTGCCTCCAGAGATTTATTTCTCCAGAGTCCCCGAATCTTGTGAGTTCTTTGCTTTTGTCCCTACTCCAATCACTGAGCTCTTGCCTTGGTCAAGTTCACCATTCTTTGTGAGGAAAACAGTGACCTGATTCATTTTGGATCACTCTGGTAAGAATATCTTTTCTATACACTGTGTTCTTGCCTGCTTTGTTTGGCTTCAGCCTCTGAAGACCAGGAGGCTCTTACCTGCTCTGTTCTAGCTTCGCACATCATCACATCAATTTACAAGCTAAGAAAGTATTCAGTTAGCTCTATGCCTTTATTAAGCCAGTAAATGGATGTCTACCTATGGATTGTAACTGTGCACTTTTTTTTATTAAAGCTTTTTATTTGCAAAACATATGCATGGGTAATTTTTCAACATTGACCTTTGCAAAGCCTTCTGTTACAAATTTCCCCCACCCCCAACTCCCAACCCCTCCCCTAGATGGCAGGTACTCCAATACATGTCAAATATGTTAAAATATATGACAAATCAAATATATAGTTATTTTGCTGTACAAGAAAAATTGGATCTACAAAAAAAACAACCAAACAAACAAAAAAAATCTGAGAAGGAAAACATAATGCAAGCAAACATCAATAGAGAGCATGAAAATATTATGTTATGGTCCACATTTCATATCCCTCTCTCTGGGTGTATATGGCTTTCTTTATCACTGAACAATTGGAACTGTTTTGAAACATCTCATTGTTGAAGAGAACCATGTCCGTCAGAATTGATCATCGTATAGTCTTGTTGCCGTGTATAATGATCTCCTGGTTCTGCTCATCTCACTCAGCATCAGTTCATGCAAGTCTCTCCAGGCCTTTCTGAAATCATCCTATTGGTCGTTTCTCACAGAGCAATAATATTCCATAACATTCATATACCATAATTTATTCAGCCACTCTCCAATTGATGGGCATCCTTTCAGTTTCCAGTTTCTAGCCACTACAAAAAGGGCTGCCACAAACATTCTTGCACATGTGGGTCCCTTTCCCTTCTTTAAGATCTCTTTGGGATATAGGCCCAATACAAACACTGCTGGAGCAAAGGGTATGCACAGTTTGATAACTTTTTGAGCATAGCTCCAAATTGTTCTTCAGAATGGTTGGATCCATTCAACTGTGCACTTTGGTAAGATCTGAGTGATGTTTTATCATTTTGTCTGTATTTGTGTCTTTGTAAACTATAAAATGTCTGTGCTGTGTGTGTGTTGTGAGCTAGATTCTATTGTTTTGAAATATTTAAAAGGTTAGAAAAACTCCTAAGGGCTGTAGCCCAGAGTTTGAACACTGGGAAAGATTAATGAACTTTCATATTTGAAGTAAGCAGGACTAACTCTTACTTTAGCCTTTCCATAGGAGATTAGGTTATAAGCAAAGAAAAAAATATCTGCAGGATACTTCTTCCCTGTCATTTCAGCTTTTGATTATGCTGGAATTACAGAAATAAAACCAGACAATAAAATTTTTGTAGAATTGCTAAAAACATCTTAACAGATGTTGGAAGTTTGATGATTAATCATTTTAAGATTGCAGGTGAGATTTTCTGGAATTTGCAGGGTAATTCCAGGAACTCACTCTCTTCTGAAATATTTTAATAAATTTAGGATACCACTCTGTAGGGAAAAAAAAAGAATTAAATTCTAAAACTTTAAAAGTAAATGGAAAGATCAATAGTTTCATTGTTATAAGGCAATAAAGGAAGCAGCTGGTAAGAAAGTAATCCAGAGGGAAGAAAGAAAAAAAAATTAGTTAAATAGTTTGCAACCTCTTGCTAACCCTTTCTTGAATAATTGTTTAAGCCAGAGATCACCCAAGACTCTTACCGGTCAGAAACCCTCTCACTCTGATTCTTTTAACCTCTTTCATCTCAGATCAGAATCCCAAATACAGGTATTGAAAAAGAAATGCTGGGAAAATGTGGCAAAACTTGAATTATATTCCAGTTGAAGAAATGCATTAGCTATGCAAACTTAAGAAATTTATCTTATTTCTGCCCCAGTTTCCTGATGTGTAGAGAGAAAAATAATAGTACTCACATCCCAGGGCTGTTGTGAGGATCAAAATCATATGATTGTAACATGCTTAACACAGAGACAAAATATGCTAAATGTTTAGCTTATGCTACGCACTACACTATTATTATTTCTTTATTTGAATGCTATTGCTCCATATTGATAACTCTAAAATGTTTTTAAAATGCCAAAGGAAATAATATCAATGATTTGTATGAATGATAATTTGGAAATCCAATTGATGTCATCTGAAATTTTTTTTCATGTTTTGAATACATGATATTTTTATATTATAAAATTTGAGAGATCATTGTAACAGGAATGCTATTAGACAAAACAACTTTTTAATTTGGATGCCGTTACACAAGAATTGGGTTTTTACAAGGATGTACTAAAATATATATTTAAAAACTCAAATATTTAAAAATAAATGTTTGAAAACTCTTAAATATGTAATTTATATATATTTTGTTGTAAAGCAGATAATTATGTCTACTATAATAGTGAATTTTCTATTGAAAAATGTTGGCTATTCAAAGGATATGAACAATTTTCAGATGATGAAATCAAAACCATCTCCAGTCATATGAAAAGTTGCTCCAAATCACTATTGATCAGAGAAATGCAAATTAAGACAACTCTGAGGTACCACTACACACCTCTCAGATTGGCTAAAATGACAGGAAAAGTTAATGATGATTGTTGGAGGGGATGTGGGAAAACTGGGACACTGATGCATTGTTGGTGGAACTG
The DNA here is from genome assembly GCA_023553655.1 of Myrmecobius fasciatus. NCBI lineage: Eukaryota > Metazoa > Chordata > Mammalia > Dasyuromorphia > Myrmecobiidae > Myrmecobius > Myrmecobius fasciatus. Next base: position 83,900 of record JAJPUD010000638.1, on the reverse strand, counting down.
TGAACAGATCCAACCATTCTGGAGAGCAATTTGGAGCTATGCTCAAAAAGTTATCAAACTGTGCATACCATTTGACCCAGTAGTGTTTCTATTGGGCTTGTATCCCAAAGAGATCTTAAAGGAAGGAAAGGACTCCACATGTGCAAGAATGTTTGTGGCAGCTCTTTTTGTAGTGGCAAGAAACTGGAAATTGAAGGGATGCCCATCAATTGGAGAGTGGCTGAATAAATTATGGTATATGAATGTTATGGAATATTATTGTTCTGTAAGTAATGACCAGCAGGACGATTTCAGAGAGGCCTGGAGAGACTTGCATGAACTGATACTGAGTGAAATGAGCAGAACCAGGAGATCATTGTACGCAGAAACAAGATTAATGATCAATTCTGATGGACATGGCTCTCTTCAACAATGAAATGTTTCAAACCACTTCCAATTGTTCACTGAAGGAAGCCATATACACCCAGAGAGAGGGATGTGAAATGTGGACCACAACATAACATTCTCATACTTTCGATTGATGTTTGCTTACATTCTGTTTCCTTTATCTGATATGTCTTTCATGTAGATACGATTTTTCTTGCACAACAATGATAAGTGTGAAAATATGTATACATATATTCAATCTGTCAAGTATTTTAACATAATTAACATGTAGTGGATATCCTGCCCATCTAGGGCAGGGGTGGGGAGTTGGGGGGAAAAATTTGTAACAGAAAGCTATGTAAGGGTTAATGTTGAAGAATTACCCATACATATATTTTGCAAATAAAATAAAATAAAAATAATAATTAAAAAAAAGAAAAATGTTGGCTATTATGAAAGCATACAGAGTGCTTTAAAAATGTGATCAACTCTCAGGTATTTGCCATATGTCTGAAGCCCAAAAATATGGATAGTTTGAATTTATAAATTAAGCATAAATGAAATATTGACCATTAGAAAAACATTAAGAAAGATATTCAAGCCCTAATCTGTGGTTGGTGAAATTTTGTTTCTTAAGGTAAAAATTCTTGGTATTGTAATTTACTACTGTTCTGAGCTTTGATTTATAGGGATAGTTGTCTAAATTGTCAGGATACCAATAGTAGAAAGTGGTATGTGCTATAATCTCAGAACTGCTAAAGATGAATGCCTTTGCCTGGGAAAAGTTTGGAGAAAAACCATTTATGCCCTAGATAGGATCCTCCTGACTCATTTCCCTGTTGTACTAGTTTCTTTCTGAACAGGAAATTTCCCTACCTGGTTAATGCTTTTAATATCCTGTGACTGTATGATTGGCTGTCAGAAGTGACTCATGCCTGAAATGAAATGGAGCTGAGGAAATTTTTCCTTCTATTATGATATATGATGTTTATAACTATGTCCCTCTTTTTCCTTTAGTAGTAAATTTCTGTAAACAAGAAGTTCTATAAATACAATACAAAATCTATTAAATAACAGATTTGTACTGGAACAGCTCTGAGTTGCTATAAGAAGACACAAGTATGAACAACTTATAATTTTAACCTGTATCTCTGGTTAAATTGTAATATAGGGTCAATATCTTTCTGTGGGGGAAATGGTTAGACAAGGTAATAAAACAAAGATGTAAAAAATGTTTTCTAAATAAATGGAATAGAAAATGTTGAGTTAGCAATAGGATTAGATTGTTTTTTTTTCTAACTATATACATGTGAATATATTGGCCTCCAAATTTATCTGTCATGGAAATTCAGGCTTTGAGTATGTTTTAGTAATAAATTCTCAAAATTGGATTAAGTATTTTGCACATTTTTTCATTTTAAATATCTGCCTAATAATTCTAAAAGGCAGAAGAGCTCATTTTATAGTTGGACCCTCATAAATTTTTAAAATATAGTTTTATACCAGGTACAGGATTTATGTAAGGCTAGAAACAACAAATGGTTTATTAATGGAAATTCTCTGGAATTTTACAATTGGAGAACCATATTTAATTGATTGTCAGAATTATCTCAGAACTTTCAGATTTGGAACCAGAAAATCAAAACCTCCTTTGGAGCTCTCCTGAGAATTAAGGGGAAAAAAGCTATCTAGAGACCAGATAACTACATGAGACATCTGGGATTCAAAATATGCTGGTTAAATGGATATTGAGAATGGGTTACTAGGATACAAGGAGACAATGTTAGTTAATATTGGAGATAATTATTCTATTCCTTTGGTCTTTTGTTTCATAGACTTTGTTTAAGTTTTTATGGTTGCCTTGGTGACATGGAAATCTCCTTTGTCAAAACTAGCCCACTGTGAATCCTCTAAGTAATCTGATCTGCATTATGACAATAATGTGATTTAACAATGTAATTTTATGAAAACCTTATTTCATTGTTTTGAAATCTTTAACCAGGGATGATGACCAGAAATTTATTAATTAATTTATTTTTTGTTGAGGCATTTGGAGTTAAGTGACTTGCCCAGGGTCACACAGCTAGGAAGTGTTAAGTGTCTGAGACCAGATTTGAACTCCTGACTTCAGAGCTGCTGCCTATCCACTGCACCACCTAGCTGCCCCCCCCCCCCAAATTAGATTCAAAGATTGATGCAAGGATTTCCTCACAATAGTACATCTCAAGCAATCACCTAAAATTTCTAAGTGATCCCACCAGGTCTTTCTGTTTACTCCCAAAGCTGCCAAAGAGCCAATAGCTCTTGGATTATCTGAAGAAAGGCCTTGTTCCTGAATGGATGGTAGAACCCTTTAGGGACAGCAGAAACCTCAAAGTTTATCTAGTAAGGACCCAGAAGCAGCCAACACAGAGTTGTGACAGACACAGAATTCAAGATTCTGGATAAGGACTGAGGATATTGTGCTGATTTGGATTTTTTTTCATCTTTTTCTTTTTGTTTGTTATATGCCCAACCACCTGATTTAAGTGTGTAAGTAAGACCAAATATTCTGTTCCTCCTCTGTCTCATCTTGTCTGCTTGCAAACAATGGCTAGACAAGAGCTATTCAACTCAACATCATGTCCTAGCCCTCGCATGGCATCCTGACTTATACCTGCCTCCTCAATTAATCAGAAGGGGAGGAATTCTTTCAGAACGCTTCCTTTTGGCTAAAAGGGGGAAATGTCAAGATAAGAAGATACCCTGTTTTCTTTTTTCATTTTTTTTGTTGAAGCTTTTTATTTTCAAAACTTATGCAAGGATAATTTTTCACCATTGACTTGCAAAACCTTGTGCTCCAATATCCTCCCTCTTCCCTCCACCCCCTCCTGTAGATGGCAAGTAATCCAATATATGTTAAACATGGTAAAATATATGCAAATCTAATATAGGCATACATATTTATAAATTATTTTGCTGTACAAAAAAATCAGTTCAAACAGAAAAAAGATGAGAAAAAAATTAAATTAAAGCTAACAACAAAAGTAGTGAAAATGCTATGTTGTGATCCACACTCAGTTCCCAGTCTTTCTCTGGGTGTAGATGGGTCTCTTCATCACAAGATCATTGGAACTGGCCTGAATAAAAGACCCCCTATTTTCTAGAGCTAAGCCAGCAAGAAAGTTGTGCTCTGAACTTGGTATAACAACCTTTGTGCTCATTATGTGGTCATTGGTATAAGTACTGAGATCTCCCCACAATGCCTTGGGTTCCCTTACTAGGGGCGGACAAATGTGTCTAATTTCTCTCCTTACTTGCAAGCAATTTCCCTCACTTTGAAAGTAAACTTCTATTTAATTCTTAACTCTCTGTTTGCCTCCAGTCATCTATAAGTTAAAGACCAATTCAGTCCAGTTGATATTAATTGGTGTCAGAAGGGGAGTGGACCCTGGACAAGTCACTACATCCTTTGCCTCAGTTTCCTCATCTGTAAAATGAGTTGGAGAAGGAAATGGCAAACTTCTCTGGTATCCTTATCAAAAACAAAAAGAAAAACATATGAACAAAATGTCCATGGGGTCATAAAGAGCTGGACATGACTCAACAAGAGCAACAAAATACTTTTAACTCCATAACTTTACATAATTTGTACTATATTGTACATTGTACTATATTATAATTTGTAATATAGTACATAGTACTATAATTTCTCCCTTTCCTCTAAGGGACTACTCTGCTCTGGATACAGATACACAAAGTTGATTCACACACGAGGAAGTCTAACAACTTATAAGGAAAATTCTTTGGTTCTTTATGTCTAAACCTAAGAGCCTCAGGAAAATTACTTAAAGCTTGGGTTTTGGCCCATTTCTAGGTTCTTCCACAGTTCATATAGATAAGACATAGGGCAGCTATTTATTTCTTCTCATAAAAAAAGAGGGTTTAACACAGACAATTGAAAGAAAATTTATTGAAGCAAGACAATTACAAGAAAATTAATTGAAAGAAAATTTAAGAAGGAACAGCAAAAATATAACTGATGTTATAGTCTCTTTGTAAGTTTGATGCCTAAAATTTAAAGATATGATAGATCTGAGGGAATGCTGCATAGATATTTTCCATTTTACTTCATTTGCACTGTCCAGATGTTTCTCTCCAGGCCCATATGTTGTGGAAAACTTGGAAAGGAGTTCAGTTGTTCACCTTGTTAGTGATTATCTTCTCCAGTGTAAAAACTCCTTCTGCTATAAAGCAATTATAACCAATGGATCTAGGAACTCTGGACTTATTAAATTCACAGCCTCCATGGCTGAACACAACTATCTTGGAATTGCTATTTATTCATCAATGCTTACTGTAGAGAAACAATACAAAAACAGAAAAGGTATCGATAGGGCTCAAGCTCAAATACCCTCCCTGATAGAAACACCTTTTTCTCCATACTATTCTCATTTGCTCTAATGAGGAAGAAGATACAAAAGGACTGATTTATTAAATCAAATGTCTTAATAGCTAACTAATAAGCTAAGGGCATCATATATTTTCTATTTGTTTCAATAAACATTAAAATAGTAAAGATATGGTCCATTTTTGAATGTCAGGAAACCTACTTATTTCTAGCAATACTAAACAATAAAAATTATTATCAAGAATGCCTTTGATGATTGTTATAGACAACTCTCATAAAGCTTTTGTATGGATGAGACAGTGAGCACTTAGATCTCTACTTATGTTCTCTCAGTTACTTTTTTCTGGTATCAGCAAGATTTTTTTCCCCTTTGCCTTTTGTATCTTGCTTTCCTTCAGAAAACTTGTTTATGGTCAAAATCATAATTGTGTCACCTTCAAAATAGATCTTTTCTATATATACTTGATCCAATTAATTTCCTTTCCTACATTTGTTATCTTTAGTATTATTACTCCTCCTATAAGCAATTGTGTTTGAGTCAGTTCAAAGTGGTTTGCTAGAGCCTGAACATCTGCAAATTAGAAATTAGAAAATGTTAACAGGACTTGATTTGTTGTTTTTTTGGACTGTTTAGACTTAATAAAATGATAAAGAAAATGTTAATAATGCAGATTAAATTTAAAAGATTGCCATGCATAATTCCCCCCCCCCCCCCCAGAGGTTTAGTTGCTAAACATTTATCAGCAAACCTCTGTATATGAAAAAATTCAGTATTGTAATATTAGGATTCAAATGGGGATCCAACGTGATGAAAATAGTTCATTTATTCTTCACAATTTTTTTCTATTTGTTGTTCTTCCATTTTTTATCCTCAAATGTCCTTGAAATGACTTCCTTTATTCGTTCAATCTCTTGGCAAGTTTTCTTTTAATCTGGTTTTACACTCCACTGCCTCTTTCTGCTTTAGAGTTAGATCGATATTATTCATAAGCATTTATCATCCTCTTCTATAAGATTTTACAAATAAAATTTGGGTTCTATACTAGTGTTATCTTTGGCTATCATCCTTTTCATTTAGCAAGTAATTCAGATGTTTCTTATTCAGTAATTGTATTACATAAATATCTGTTATTATTCTCCATCAATCCCCAGTGTCTCTGGCCTGCCATTATTCCTACTCTGCAAAAACACCTCTTTAATTAACCTTTGCCATTTAGTTTTTCTGTTCCTGCTCTAAGGCAACTGAACTTTGTTGGAGAAAATCACTAAATGAAGGGTTGCTACCATACTATTCACTTCATCTTCAGCTCAATTTTCTTTCCAGATTGTTCTACCTCCCCCATTTTCCTTATTCAAGCAAAGATCTTTCTCCTCACACCCTTTCCCATTTCTGCTTTATATTTTGTCTTTCCCTTTAGAAAGTAAGCTACTTAAGAGTAGGGCACTTCTTGTTTTCTTGTATTTTCATGTTAAGTGTTTAACAAAGTATTTGGTGCATAGCTCATATAAACCCACATAATTGCTTAACATTCAATTTATTTGTCTATTCATCCTTTTATCTATCCATCTATCTGTCTGTTTATCTATATCAAACTGATTCATTCACTACAAATTTATAGTATATAATCTCATTTGTGCCCTTATGGATGCTTGACTTTCCTTTTATTACATTTTTAATTGGTTATTTCATTCCCCATAGTAATTATTCAAAGAAAACCATTTGTGTTTCCTCTGGTTACCAAATACATCATCATCCCCCACCCCCTCCACCCTCTGTCTCAATCCACTACATTTACCAAAACAGGTAATTTTCCTGCTTAATGGAGAAAATTGAAACTTCTGACTCCTTTATCTTTCCTCTTCCATTTCTCCAAATTCTCAGAAACATTATATTCTCTCTTCTTCCTTCCCACTAGTCAGAGAACTTTACATATTCTTTACTAAAACCTAGGTCCTTTACTGTATATGTCTTTGATCCTGTTCCTCCTATTTCTTCTACCATCATATTCTAATAGCTACCCCATGTTTCTATTGCATTTCCAACCTTTCTTCTCCTTTATGCATTGTTTTTATTTTTAACTTTCCCATAGCCTTTACACTATCCTATTATGGTTTCATCTTCTCTATTCCCTTACTGTTAATTTTTTTGAAAGAGTTGTCTGCACTGATACCTTCACTTCCCCACTAGGTATTCTCTCCTTCACTTTCAGTAATTAGACTCTTATTCCCAAAACACTACTGAAACTGTTCTCTCTATTTTTAAATTAAAGTTGTTGGGGTTTTTTTTGATTTTCAAAACATATGCAAGGATAATTTTTCAACATTGACCCTTGAAAAACCTTGTGTTCCAATTTCCTTTTTTCCCTCCACCTCCTCCCTAGATGGCAAGTAGTCCAATATATGTTAAACATGATAAAAATATATATTAAATCCAATATAGTGCATACATATTTAAGCAATTATCTTGCTGCATGAGAAAAATCAGATCAAAAAGAAAAAAAATCAGAAAGAAAAATAAAATTCAAGTAAACCACAACAAAAAGAGTGAAAATGCTATGTTGTGATCCACCCTCAGTTCCCACAGTCCTCTCTCTGGGTGCAGATGGCTCTGCTCATCACAAGACCATTGGAACTCTTCTGAATCATCTCATTGTTGAAGAGCCACATCCATCAGAACTGATCATCATATAATCTTCTTGTTGCCACGTACAATGCTCTCTTTTATCTATTCCATCATATAATCTTGTTGCCGTGTACAATGATCTTCCATGAAACTGTTCCCTCTAAGATCTCCTTATTGTCAAACCCAATTACCGTTTTTAGTTTTTGTCCTCCTTGACCCCTATAGAGGTTTTGATTCTGTTGATCATTCCTTCTACTGAGTAATCTTTCCTCTTTTGGTTTGAGACACCATAGTTTCCTATTTTTCTTATATTTACAATTGTATCTTCTTTGTCTTCTTATCTGCCTGTTGTTCAGTCATTTTCATTGTGTCTGAAAACCCATTGGGGGTTTTCTTGGCAAAAATACTAGAGTGGTTTGTCTTTATTCTCCAACTCATTTTGTAAATGAGGAAATTGAGGCAAAAAAGGTTAATCGACTTGCCCAGGATCACACAGCTAGTGAATATCTTAGGTCAGATTTTATTTTTCTGCTTACTAGTTCCTTAATGTAACTACTGTTAACTAGTCTATATTTGACCATCTTCTCTGTTTTCTCATCATTCTCTTCTTTGTAAATATCATTCACTTCTGTGACTTCAAGTATCACTTTTATGTAAGCATGGTTCCCAAATCTCTATTCTTGACTTCTTTTCTAGGCTCCAGACCCATATCTTCAATTGCCTACAAAATATCTTTACTTTGGATGGCTAATAAGTACTTCAAAATCAAGATATTAAAAAACTGAACTCCCTAACTTTACTTCTAAGGCTTTTTATAATTTCACTATTTCTATTTAAAGCATCATCTTTCAACCATTCTTCCCTACCTTTATTTTCCCCTTTCTTTTGTTGAGCATATCTACTCAGTTTATCAGGTCTTATAAATTTCATTTGCAAAATATCTCTCGAAACTTTTTCTTTTTTTTCTTGCTAAGGCAATTGGGGTTAAGTGACTTGCCCAGGATCACACAGCTAGGAAGTGTCTGAGACCAGATTTGAACTCAGGTCCTCCTGACTTCAGGACTAGTGCTCTATCCACTGCACCACCTAGCTGCCCCTAAGTTTGTCTTTCTTTTTATCCATCACCCACTATTATCACACAAGACAACATGACTATCAGTCTGGACCATTGTTGTAGTATTTGCAGGTCTTCCTGCCTTTTTCTCTAAGTTACTTTTCATGTCCAGGAAATTTTATTTGTTTATGTATATGTACACACACACATATTTAATTATCAAGCATTTTTTCTCCCTCCTGCCTTTCTCTTCACAAAAACAAATCAGAAATAAAGAACTCTTGTGTCACATTCAGTCAAGTAAAACAAAGTCCCAAATTTTTCACATCCAAAAATGTACTTTTTATTCTGCATATTAACCCATCATCTTTATGTCATGAAGTACATACACCCTTCATCATCAGTCCTCTAGAATTTTGGTTGATGATTATATTGATCATTCTTAAATCTTTCAGAATTATTCATTTTCACAATGTTGATACTATAGCATAATTTGCTTTCCTAGTTTTGTTTACTTTATTCTCCATCAGTTCATACAGTTCCTCTTGGGTTTCTCTGAAACTATCCCTTTCATCATTTCTTACAGGAAGATAGCATTCTACAAAATTCATACATCACAATTTATTAAGCATTCTCCAACTGATGGGCATCCCCTTAGTTTCCAGTTCTTTGCCACTGCAAAAAGAGCTGCTATTGATTTTTTGTACATAAAGGAACCTTTTCTCTTTCTTTGATTTCTTTGAAGTATATCTTTGGGTCAAGAGCATGAACAGGTTGGTAACTTTTTGGATATAAAAGAGACATGAATCATAGGCATTTCTGTGTAATGCCATTAAAACCTAACATGAAGAGATAGAGAAATTCTATTTAAATTTTTTAAAATAATTTTTATTTTCCCCAGTTACATGTAGAAACAACACTATTTGTTATACATGTACATTGATTTTTTTAAACACATTTCCTTATGAATTATATTGAGAGAGAAAATATCAGAACAAAAGGTGAAACCACAAAAAAAACAAGAAAAAGGGAAAAATGCATGTGTTGATCTATATAAACTCTCCATATTCTTTCTCTGTATATTTGGATGGCATTTTCTAACCAAAGTTTTTTGGGATTGCCTTGTATCACTGAACTACTGAGAAGAAGCAAGTGCATCATAGCTGATCATTGCACAATCTTGCTGTTGCTGTTCTGCTTGTTTCATTCAGCATTAATTAATGTAAATATAAAATAACTTCTTAATGCATAAAGTACTTAGAGTTCTACCTACCAAGATATTTACAAGAACTATTTGAATATAGATACAAAGCACTAATAAAGCCAGACCAGAATAATTAAAGAAGTATTAATAGCTCATGGATAGGACAAGCCATTACATATAGTTCTTTAAGTTTTGCAAAGCATTTTACATATACTGTCTCATTTGATCCTCATAACAAATGTGTTAGATAAGTGTTATTTTTTTATGTTCATTTTATATATGAAGAAATTGAGCCCAGGGTCACACAACCAGCAAGCAGTGCGTAATATAATCCTGTTCTATATGCAGTAGGGTAGAACTGAGAAAAAAAAAGTATTCAAGATGTTCATTGTCACTCTTACTGACTACCTCATGGGGGTGGGGGAAATGACAAGAACTGGCAAAGAGCCCTAAAAATAGGGGCAGTGGTTTACCCTAAATAGAAAATAAATAGCAACAGCTAAGCCACAAACAAAAGTCTGGTTACCTGGAATGATGCTCTATCAAAGCCCCCAAAATTTCCTTGATATCTGGTCTATCCTGCTCATTGAGGCAGGGACAAAGAGAGGGGATCGGAGTTTGGCATTTGGCTAGCTTTAAAAGGGAATAGATAATGCTGATCCTGTAAGAATTTTAAAACATTCTTAAAGACCTGTGCTCTCTGTAACTATACTATTTATATCCAGCATTGACTTCACAGAATCTCCAACTTTGCTGCCCACTACTCTCAATTTTCCACTTCCCAAAATTTGTCAATCAATCAACAAGGATTTGTTAAAAATTAACAAGGTGTTAGACACTGTATTAAATATTGGGAATACCAAAAGCATAAATAATCCTTAATGTCAAGAAACTTATATTCTAATATATATTATATATGTAAACATAATGTCTATTGCTGACCTTAATTTTTCAATCAGAAGATCTGAGTTCAAATTCATGCTTTGTGATCTTGGACTTCTGCCATCAATTTCTCATCTCTTATAAAGTGAGGGGATTCAATTAGAGAGTCACTAAGGCCCTTCCAGCTCTAACAGTAGGTGACATTCTTTAAAATTAAAATAACTAAGAAAATATCAAAGGATTTCAGAGGATAAACTTTTATGGGGAGGATGTTAAAATGCTCTGAATTATGAAGTCTACAGGCAACTATTTATGTAGTGAATGAAGAGCGAGCTATGGAGTTGAGAAGCCCTGACTTTGAATCCTACTTTGGGCAAGTATTGGTTTTTTCATGTGTAAAATATGGATAATAAAAGTACCCACTTCATAGAGATTTTGCAAGGATCAAATGAGAGAATTCCTGCTACTTTCTATCATTAACCTTCATTGAAAATGTATAAACACCAATGAAAATTTGAGAAAAGTCCCTAGCCCCCCAACAGCTCAAACATGTCTGTTTTCTTTATTCCCCCTTAAATACTTGTCAAAGCCTTGGTAAGTTTTTCTAAATGGGAGAAGAGGAAGAACTGTGTATGTGCCTATACACATTTTTTGTTATCTTAAACTGGTTTACTCAAAAGAGATTTGTTGATAGATTCTTCTTTTCTTTTTTTTACCTCAATGCTTGTGGTGGAAAAGAACAATACATAGAAAAAAAAGCTTTTACTCATTTATCTCATTACTCAAGTGTCTTTTTGTGCTTCCAATACAGGCAAACTGTGTCCTCCAAATAGCTTGGCTAAACAGTGATTGGTGCCACAATGATTGTCACATAAAATGAAACATTGAAAATTATTCCTCCCTCCTCCACCATTATGTATTTTTAAGAAGAGAAACAAAAAATAAACACTAAGTTTCCTCGACTAAGTTTAATTTTAATTTTAATAACAAGCATTTGGGCTGGGGAGAGAGGCTCCCTGGATACCTAAATGTCTGTCAGCTAACTCATTATCTATAAATCCATATGCACTGACTTGAATTCTCAGAGCATTCCATAGGCAGTTATTAAGAAAAGTATTGTCACTATCATCAAAAGCAAGAAAAAAGAGCTTCCAAACTAAATTTTTAGAAAATATTTTTAAAAAATTTAAAATCAAGCCTCATGTCTGACACAGCCTATCTGTGAGACTGAGAAATCACTTACTCTTGTCCTAGACAGTTCTCTAAGACTATAAAATTACAGAACGGTTATATATCTGCAGTGATTTAAAGCAGGGATTCTTAACATAGTGGTTCAGATTTTAGAGATCTGCAGTTTTAAAATGTTTTGATAACTATATTTCAATTTGATTGATTTTTCTTTTAATCTTACATAAATAATATTATACATTTAAAAACATGATTCTGAGAAGAGGTCCATAGGCTTTAGTGGATAGCAAAAGGAGTTCATGACACACACACACACACACACACACACACACACATTCACACACACACATTCACACACATGTAAGAACTCCGGGTAGTTCCCTAGACCAGTGAAATCACAGATTCAGTCTAAAAACAAACACAAGAAAAATACAGGTCCGAGAGTGGACTGTATGCTTGTCCTCTGAGCCCTGCCTCACAAAATTTAGAGAAAATTCTGACTAATTTAGCCACTCTGAGATGAATTTTTCAGCTCCAAAAAATACTTGAAGATCATCTACCAAAATATAGAAGTTCTGTGATCTCTTTCTTGATTTATGTAAACCCCCTGAAGGGAAGAATTGCTTTACTTTTGTCATTGTATTCTCAGCACTAGGAAACATACTATCTGTCCTGTAGTTGATACTTAATAAACTGTTTGCTTATTGGGTTGATTCATTATATCCAAGAATATAGTATCTCCACACATTAAATTATCAGACTCTGAAGTATCATATTATGAGAAAATTCCATGTTTTACAAGGATAGTTCCTATTTTTCTCATTTGACAATCTTTTATTTTTTCTCTTCTCACCTTTTCCTTTCTTTTCTCTTTTCCTCTCTTCTCTCCTTCTTTTCTTTTTTTTATGTTCTTGTCTTCTTTTCTTTTCTTTACCAGCAAAGTTGTGGGCTTTATCAGAACTCATTGGCAGTCCTGAAATTTACATGCTTTTTTGATTTTTTGGTTTGCGATTGTGCTATTGTTGTTGTTCACCTTTACCCAGCTGAACTACACAAACCTGGGCTCTTTAAACTGGCAAAAATCTATTTTTAGAAGGCTTTTGCAGTCTAAAGATGAATGGACAACCATAGTTCAGAAACTTTCATTATTCTTCAGCTGCTGTTGGTTATAAAATCAGACAGAAGGTGTCATAACTTTCTCTTATATCACAAACCAGAGAGCATAGCAGCAAAATGCCACTGATCAATAAATTTCATGTTGCTTTTATTGCAATGTTTCTTAGACCCTTCACTTTGGTCCCTTGTTTTTAAACAATGTGGACATTTTCCTCATATTTTTGGAGCAAGGACAGATGCACAAATTACTTTCCATTGCATTTTGTAGGGTATTCTTTGGTCAAGTTTTATTCCAAACGATATGGACCATTTGTTGAGTTAAAAATATCATTAACTTCAAAATGTTAGATCACTTATTGTAATAAAACTGCTTGGTTTGCTAATAAGGTCAGATTATTTTAGTGTGTACAACTGTTAGGAGAAAAATATCACCTCTTTGAGTTCATGTGATAGGTAACTGCTACTGAAATAAATCTACCACTACAGAAAATATGGGGGTAAGAAACCTTAATCTTTATTATGCCTAAGCATAGATTCACATCTCAGACAAAATAAAATGAAATAAACTTGAATGTCCATTGGTATTCCAACAAGGTCTCTTATGGACAAAATCATATCAGAGTAAAATAATTCTTTTACTTATTGTGATTTTGTACATTCTTCTTAGACCTTAAAGACAGACTCATAATTCCATATTTCCTTCAATGTCATAAAAGCAAAATAAATCTGGTTAAAAAGTCATAACTCACATATAAACAATACTAGTCAAATAGCCTCTTTTGGTAAACTAAGTCAGGTTACAGATTTAACTATGTTTAGAGGACTCACAAAGTCGGTGATTAGAAGGAGAGATTTACATGCTTTCAAGGAAGGAGATTCTTCCTATCTTCTTATCAAAGGAATATTTAAAATAATAAGTAAATCTTCACATTTCATGGGACACGTTTTGGCAGGTGACATTGATATTAAAACAAGATAAGCTTTTAGCTAACCAGAAATTCTAGAAGGAATGACTGTGAGCCCCAAATAGTAATTTTTTGTAAAAATACCTTTTTATTTTTAAAATATATGCAAAAATAGTTTTTAATATTCACCTTTGTAAAACCTTGGGCTCCAAATTTTTTCTCCCTCTCTTTCCCTCACCCTCTCCCCTAGACAACAAGTAATCCAATATATGTTAAACATGTACAATTCTTCTATACATATTTCCACTATTATCATGCTGCACAAGAAAAATCAGATCAAAAAGGAAAAGAATATGAGAAAGAAAACAAAAAGCAAGCAAACAGCAACAAAAAGGTAAAAATAATAGTGAAAATTTTTTAAAAGAAATAAAAATTCCCATAACACAGCAATGAACATTGAGATAAATTCAAAAATATCAGCTGGACATTTTATCATAAATTTTTTAAAACTTTTGGAGCTGCAAAGGGTCTTAGAAATAGAAATCCAATTTTATAGAATAGAAAACTGAAGTCTGAAAAAGTGAAGTAATTTGACAAGAGCACAAACGAATGGAACAAACATTCAAAATCAGGCTGTACAATAATTAGATACTTTTTATACCCAAGGCAATCCATGCAAATAAAACATAGGCAGGAAGTAAGACCTGCCATCTAACCTTTGTCTATTTTAACTAAGTATTCTTACTAATCAGAGGTTAAACTCAATTGTTTGTAGATACTAAAGAATTATAAGTGCTATTAGCACTATCTATATTTTAGCATCTTGAGGCACAACTCTGGCAGTCCCTACAATATAGTATAGGGAAAAGAGTTCTGGTTCTGGACTCAGAAGACAAGGATCCAAATCTTAACTCTGATTCTATTTTTGTGAACTTAGGAAAGTCATTTAACTTCCATGGGCCCTAATTTCCTTATCTGTCAAATATGGGAAGTAGCACTAAACAAAAGAAACTAGAAGACTCAGTGGATAGAGTGCCAGGCCTAACAGGAAAACCTGGATTCAAATCTAGTCTCAAACACTTATTAGTTGTGTAACCCTAGGCAAGTCACTTAACCCTATTAGCTTCAATTTTCTCATCTGTAAAATGAGTTATAGAAGGAAATAGAAAACAATTTCAGTATCTTTGCCAAGAAAACCTCCAAATGGAGTCATGGAGAATTGGATATAACTAAAATGATTAAACAACAACAGGACTAGACAACCTCTTGAGACTAGTATGCTTCTGGATCTTTGATCCTACAATCCCAGTCTTCTCTTAGCTTTCATTCATTATACTGTCAACTTCAAGAATAGCAAAACATTGACTTATGGAAAAGCCCTATGGGACCGTCTCTAAAATTAGACTTCAATCTAGACATAATTAAATAACTCAGTCAGGATCATTTGGATGTATCAAGATCTTTTATTTCAGAGACATATTCTTCCCACTATAATGAAGACAAGAAAACAATTAATTTTTATTCAAAGAGCTAGATCTAAACATTAAAGAGATGAATAAGGTAAAAAGAGAATTAATTTTAGAATTCATTTCCAGATGAGAGGATCAAGCATGGACAATGGAAGAGATGATATTTCAGTTGAATCTTGAACAATGAGTAAGAATTCAGTAGGTGAAGATGAAAGGCAGGGATGAAAAGCATTCCAAATGTGCCTTCACAGGGCAAGAGCAGAAGTTGAAAAGTTTAGGACATATTTTGCAGGGGTGGGTGGCAGAGATGACAAAGAGTCTTTATAGAGTTTGCCTAATCAAAAACTGTTAATACTTGATCTTCTAATTTTTACTTATGCCAAATGCCTCCTGGTCATTAATGTACTCAGGCACTCACCTAAAAAAGTAAAATTAAGACTCCGGAGAGAAGAATTATGCTTCTCTTTCATAGTTAGAGTAGGATTAGATGAGCATGTAATTAGACATGATGGTCTGACATTATATTTCTTAGTTTTAAAGGAAAAGAAGGAGTAATTTCATGTTTTACTTTTGCATGTTTTAGATTCACAGATGTTGAGAGACAAAAGACCAGTGGCTAGTACTTTTCCACCCTGTCAAGTAGTTCTTAGCCTTTCTCCATTTACTAAGAGAGGAAGAAGAAATATTCCTTGTCTTTGACCCTCTAAGTATGCTTGATCTTTGTTTCTAGGGTTTTTTTTTTTGAGGGTTTGAGTTTTGGAGGATTTTCTTTTGTTTTGTTTGGGGTTTTTTGACCACTTATTTTTAAGAAACCAATTTCTCCAAACTAATAAGCTTATCTTACATGTTGTTGTGTCTATCCTGTAGAGGCTTTACCTGTAAATGCAGTTGGAAAGGTAAGCACTATGGCCACAAAATATACCTTGGCAATACAAGGCAGGGCTTGGAGCCATCCTTTTATTGGTAGTTATGTTCCCCAAGCACACAGGAATAGGTGTTAGAAACTCCTCCCTGAGCTACCAGTCAGCTCTGACCAAAAGGATCTTGGACCTTCAGATCTCTAAATTCACAAGGTCATTTTTAAGCAGGGAGAGACAGAGAGAGACAGAAACAGAGACAGAGAGAGACAAAATAGAGAGACAGAGAAACAGAAACAAAGACAGAGACAGAGACAAAGAAACAGAGAGAGAAGAAAGAAGAAAAGGAGGAGGAGGACAGATGGGGAAGAGAGACAAAAAGAGACAGAGAGCCAAGAGAAATAGAGAGACAAAAAGAGAGAAAAGTAGGAAGGGAGGGAGGGAGACATAAAGAAACAGAGAGAGAGAGAGAGAGAGAGAGAGACAGAGACAGAGACAGAGACAGAGACAGAGACAGAGACAGAGATATTCATTTACCTAACATCAGGAAATAAACACAAAGGAGGCAACCCAAACAGAAGTTCAGGCTTGCTTTGTCAGGGCATATGATTTAGATGTGAGCTCATCCCTGTATGCTAGCCAGGGTGGGGAACAAAGAAAACACCTACCCTTATGTAAAGAAACTAGAAATAGATTTGACAAGATCAGAAACTGGAGATGGAGAGATCTGAGAGTGGAGATATTCCTTTTTAAACATCCACTAACCCATCAGCTCTTCCTATTTAGTCCCCAAGAAATCATCTAAAAACATAAACCCTTCACTGCTGAGTCACACATAGTTAAAAGCAGACCCCAAAACTCTGACATGGTCTACCAGAAATAGATAGGGCTAGACTGCACATGTTCTATGGGATGACCTGTATTTAAACTCTAGCTAAAATTTAATGTTTGGAGACTGGCTTGGAACTGTTGAAAGTTGTCATAAATCCAGGCCATTGACAAATTTAATGGCATCTTTGTTCTTTTCTTTGCTGTTATTTGCTACTCTTGTCTTTTGGAAAGTACAAAATAAAATGTCACATAACTTAGCTCAAAACAATGAGAACAGACCTTTGTATTCATGTAATGAATAGTAAATTTGCAAATTTAGCCATGGGTTTCAGACCCTTTCTTTTTACTTCTCCTTGAGTCCCTCAAAGAAGGGTAATGGTCAGAAATCCCAAAATATAGAATTGGGAGTGAAATATTCAGATAATACATTCTCTCTCTCTCTCTCCACCAAACATTCCCTTAAAATTTCTGAGATATGGAGGAAAGAATGAAGTATCACTGATCTGCTTTAGAGTTGGACTTTTTCTATATAAAAGAAAAATTCTGCTGCTATCATGATATGAACTATGTCTATGCATTGTGCTTCATAAGGGATGGGTCACCAGTTCATGAAAGATTTGGGAACCCCACAAGTTGGAAAAGGTCTCTCAAACAAGAACTCACACAAAGAATCAATTTTGTGTTTCTAATTTCACCATTCATGGCCCAGTCATTTGAGTCTCAAAATATCTTTCAATTAATTTGGCCCCCAGTGGACAATTTTGGGGACAGACTTTTCTTCATTTCTTTGATATGACTCACCTTCTTCCCCCCCTCATCATCTCTTCCCCCCATTACTATAAAATTATTCATTTAGAAAGCTGCTGAACAGGTAAGTCTTATCACCTCATCTGATCCCAGAAAGACCCTTTGAATGCTCAAACTAAGTCAGGTATATTGAATAAATGTTTTGACATCATATAGACCCAGTCTCAGATGCTCACTTTTTAATCATCATTCCTTATGATTATTCCAAACATTTTAAAAAAATTTCCTGTTACCTACAACTGCATCCTCCCCCTCCACACTTAACATTGTCACCCTTGCTCTTCTCCTTTCTAGTTAAGGAAGATGAGAAGTTCCTGCTATATAATGATCTCTCTCTTTACCACATAGACTTCCCTCCTACCATTAATATGATCTCCTCATTCCTAAAAAAAATTTTTCAAAATCTCCCTTTAACTCTCCTAATTTATCCAGCTAATATGACATCTCCGTCTCTGCCTGCCTCTCATTTTTTTTTCTTTCTCCTTTCCTTTTCAGGGTCAAGCATCTTGAGCAATTTATTATGCCTCATGCTTTCATTTCCTCTGTTGTCTATTTTCTCATCAACTCCATCCATCTTGATCTTCTTTCCTTCCCCTGATTGAAACCAATCTTTGAAAGATTACTAATGACCTTCTGACCATCAGATGTGTTGCTCCTTCTGCACCTTTTTTTCCACATTGTTCTTGTTCTCTTTGAAATTTTGTTTAACCCTTTTGACTCTTTCCCTCACTGGATATTCTTCTTCCCTTGGTTTCAGAGATAACATGATTTCTTTTTTCTTTTAGCTCTAATAATTTCTTCTCTTTCTTTGCTAAATCTTAACTCATTAATGTAGGTGTTTCTCAGAAGTCTACCCTTTACCTGCTTCTAGTTTCTACACTCCTTTGGTAATTTTATTCACTCTCGGGGCTTTATCCTCTTTAGCAAATGATTCTCAAATCTCAGTATCCAGTCCTTTTCTCTGCTAAAATCCATACTTGTTTCTCCAATTACCTTTAAAGAATTTCAGATATGGCTCCACTCAGCCCATCTATCACCTCTAATCTACTCTCTCCCCACAAGAAGCCTAGACTTTACCCTTGGGTCCTTCAACTGCAATAGAACAGTTTTTGCCTTATCTTTCCAGGGTCAAGGCTTCCATGATACTTCTAGACACACTCCAGCCTTGCTACTTTTACCTGGATCATCATCTCTACTTTCTTCTCTCTAACAACCTAGACTATACCCTTGGATCCTTTGGGTCTGATAAATCAGCATTTAAATAATATGTAATTGATAAACAACATTTAAAAAAAAGATAGTTTGTGACAGAGCTGGGATTTGAACTTAGGTAGACTCTCAGACTCTAAATTCAATCACATCCCATCATGACTTCAAATGCAATCTATCCTGTGTTATGTAATTATTTCTTTCCTCCAAACCTGGTTTTTCTTGTGATTTCACTTTTTTTACTTTACCCTATCATCTATAACTAAAATTTTTGAGTTTTTTTCTTTTCTGTAATTCACCACACAAAGATATACCTTACAGTTACCATGTCCTACTAACAACCTCTTCAACACCTCACAAAGTTAATTCTTAGCACAGGGCCTGAAACATAGTAGAAGTTTAATAAAACCTTCTTGACTGACTAAATGACTTTCCCTATTCCTATAATAACCTATTTCCCAGTCTTTACCCATTATGTTTTTACTTATCCTTTAAAATGAATTCAATTGCTATGTCTTCTAGGAAGTTCTACCTAATCCTGCAAGTAAATAATAATATTCTTCCTCAGACTTCATGCATTAATTTATACTGTAACTTTCTAATGCATTTATCATGTAAAATTATTATTACACTAACTGGGTTGGAGTTCTGTCCTTCTATTAAAATGTAAGACAGCATAATTTTTTGCATAGAACAGATGATTAATAGATGTTCTCTACCAACATTAGTCTGGAGGACAGATAATGAAGCATAAAGAAGTCTGTTCTCAGAAGATAGCTAAGTATTACTGTTTTCAGATGAGATCACCATATTGGTTGCTTTTGTCAAACAGTTTTTCTTTTATTAAGGAAAAATTCACTTGGGAAGACAATGGGGGCAGGGGATGGGGGCAGTCATTTCCAAAAATGACTCTGATTTGAAACTAAAAGGTATAAATAAAACTTTTTTTGAAAGCTTGTTTTTTTTTCCACTTAATTCTTGGTATTCATGTTGATATCAAAGGAGTTAGATTTCTGGCTGATAATGCATTCCCTATAGACTTTATGAATTGTCTTATTGCTTCAATATTTGAAAAAAGTTATGATTCAATCATTTTTAACAATCCTACTGATACAGATTAGAACTCATTTTGCTTATGAGCCCATTTATATATATATATATATTTTTTAATAAAGCTTTTTATTTGCAAAACATATGAGTGACCTTTCAACATTGACCTTTGCAAAAAACTTTTTTTTT
This sequence comes from Myrmecobius fasciatus, assembly GCA_023553655.1. Lineage (NCBI taxonomy): Eukaryota > Metazoa > Chordata > Mammalia > Dasyuromorphia > Myrmecobiidae > Myrmecobius > Myrmecobius fasciatus. The sequence continues at coordinate 63,760 of JAJPUD010000638.1, read as the reverse complement.
CCCAAGCTTTTCCTTTCCCTCCCCCCGCCCCCCACCCCTAGATGACAGGCAATCTAATACATGCTAGATAGGATAAATTATATGACAAGTACAATACATGTATACATATCTATACAGTTATCTGACTGCACAAGAAACATCAGATCTAGAAAGAGAAGAAGAAAAAAAACAACCTAAGAAGGAAAACAGAATGCATGGAAATATTCACAGAAAGCGTTAAAATGCTGTGTTGTGGTTCACTCTCAGTTCCCACAGGCCTCTCTCTGGATGTATATGACTATCTTCATCGCAGCACAACTGGTTTGAATCACATCATTGTTGAAGAGAACCATGTCCATCAAAATTGATCATCGTATAGTCTTGTTGCTGTGTATAATGTTCTCCTGGTTCTGCTGATTTCACTCAGCATCAGTTCATGCAAGTCTCTCCAATCCTCTCTGAAATCCTCCTGTTGGTCATTTCTTACAGAACAATAATATTCCATAACATTCATATACCATAATTTATTCAGCCATTCTCCAATTGATGAGCATCTTTTCAATTTCCAGTTTCTTGCCACTACAAAAAGGGCTGCCACAAACATTTTTGCACATGTGGGTCCCTTTCCCTCCTTAAAAATCTCTTTGGGATATAGGCCCAGTAGAAACACTGCTGGGTCAAAGGGTATGCACTGTTTGATAACTTTTTGAGCATAGCTCCAAATTGCTCTCCAGAATGGTTGGATCCGTTCACAGTTCCACCAACAATGTATCAGTGTCCCAGTTTTCCCACATCCCCTCCAACAGCTATCATTATCATTTCCTGTCATTTTAGACAATCTGACAGGTGTGTAGTGGTATCTCAGAGTTGTCTTAATTTGCATTTCTCATTTATATTTTTTTATATTTATATTCACATTCTGATTTCACCATTTCACTCTTGATAGATCCTATGTTTTCTTGTGCCCACATGCTTTCCCCCACCAAACATTCCCACCTCCTAAGAGCAAGCATCTTAAAACTGGGCTATTCAGAAATTTAACAAATTATTTTCAGAACTCACCAGATTATTAGACTCTCTTCTTTGAAAGAGCATTAAAAATGAATATAGATGTAATCTATGTATAGAGATTGTACACAGCCCCTAAACTGCGACTCAGGGAAAATTCAAGTTTCTAAGAATCCACACTGACTTTCCCATAAACCATGCATATTCTCATCTTCCACAAATCACTTCATTTTAGCCCATTTCACTTTGGGAAAAATTAACTATTTTTCCCTAAATTGGTCTCTTAGCTTCCTCTACCCATTGCTCCTAGGTCTGTGATCTAAGGACAAACAAAACAAATCTAATCTCTCTTCCACATGAAAACTCTTCAAAAATCTTACAATAACTACAATGCCCCCCCCAAAAGTCCTCTTGATTAAACACTTCCATTTCCTTCAATCAATCCTCACATGGCATGAATAGAAGGTCTTACATCATTATGAATACTCTCCTGTGTATTTATCAATAGCTTTCCTAAGATGTGGTGTCTGCATGTGGTCTGACTCAGGCAAAGTTAATTGAAACTATCACTATTTTTTCCTGGGAAGGTAGATCTTAATGACATATCACATGGGAATTTGTTGAAGGAACTGGGAATTAGTCCTTCTCCTATCACACTGGAGAAGCTAGATGCCACAGTGGATAGAGTCCCATGTGTAAAACTGGAAAGATTCATCTTTCTGAGTTCAAAACTGGCCTCAGACTCTTACTAATTGTGTGACCCTGGGCAAGTATCTTAACTCTGCCTTGGTTTCCTCATCTTAAAATAAGCTGTAGAAGGAAATGGTAAAACACTTCACTATCTCTATCAAGAAAATCCCAAATGGGGTCATGAAGAGTTGGACATAACTAAAATGAGTGAACAATAACATCACCTTGAAAAAGAGAAAATTGGGGGGGAGTACATTATAATCATCTTCACATGTTTGAAAGCTTATTATATGGGAATAAAGATCATATTTATTCAACTTTCTCACAAATGATGAATCCAGGAGGAATGGATAGAGGTTGCAAAAAGACAGATTCAGGTTCTTGAGAAAGAAAAATGTTCTAAATAATTGGAATATTCAAAAATGAAATGACCTGTGTTGGATGATATTGGACTAACTACTCTTCACAAGAAATCTTCATCTGAAAGCTATGTGATCAGCTGGAGTTTACTGTGCTTAAGTACAGATTGGGCCAAATGACCTCTGAAATCTTTTGGAATCTCTTCTGACTCAGAAATTCTGATTCATAGAAACCAATGATTTTTATCATTTATAGAATCAACAACTTGTCTGCCTTCTAGATAGATTTATCAACAGTGTCCTATTGTCCGTAAAATGTTGCAACGATTTATCAATACTTGGAGCCATAAGGAGATAATCCTCTTCCAGGGAAAAGTACTAGTGGTAAACTGGATAATAATAAAATTTAGCCTGTTGATACAAATCTGAGAGATCCCAGTGGGGATTGAATGTGACAGAAGAAGGACTAATCCAAAAGAAAATAGTTGGATTAAAAAACTTAATTGATCTCCTATTTTCTGAGTATCTGATGCAAGAATTAGGAGTTTAGCTAGTGAAACCCAGTCATGTCTCTCTTCTTGTTATTCTTTACCCCCACTTTCCAACACTTACCCCTAGTAAACAGAACAGAAAAAAACTTGAAGTTCATCTCAGCCTCTGCTTTGCTCTATCAAAAGTGAGAGTATGAGGATCAAAGCCAATGAAGAAGCAGGATGATTTCATTCTCAAAGGATGCATATTTCATATGATTTGAATTGGGGGAGTGCTATCTTAGAAAAAATATTCAGCAAGGACCCTCTCCATGTAGATTAGGTAATTCTTTTCCTTAAAGGCGTTGAAACCATATTTGTGATTTACTTAACTCAGGGAGTAAACAATGGAACCTTTAACTACTTAAGTTTCCAGCTTCTCTCTGAGGTTTTTGACCTATATAGGCAGCTAGATGATGCTGTGGATAAAGCACCAGCCCTGAATTCAGAAATACCTGGGTTCAAATTCAGCCTGATACTTAGTAGACATAACTGAAAATGATTGAGATTTCTGAGTTACAGACCAGAACTGACAAATCTGGGACAAGAAACTACACTCTGTTGAATCAACATTGCATCCTTGCCAAAAATCCTTCCCCCAGTAGGGCTAAGAAAGTTCCTTCCATTAAGTGTTAGGTGAACTATGAATATCTCTTCTCGTTCTAAACTCATATTTGAGGTATTAAGCCAGCCTTATTTTGGTCTGGCCTACTACAGTGATCCGAAGTAGGAATTTCATGCTAATAATTAGGGAAAATTTTCAGGGAGATCCTGGATCGTGATTGTAAGCGCCTTAGAACAAACTGTGGGAATGGGTTTGGGCTAGGATTTTTGATTCTTGGAGAGTTGTGACCAGGGGACTTCCAGGAAGGACTCAGATCTTATAGTTATAGCCTGTAATCCCTAATTGTTGTTCAATCATTTTCAACTTTTTATGAGCCCATTTAGGCTTTCTTTGACAAGATATTAGTTTGCCATTTCCTTCTCCAATTCAATTTCCAGATAGAGAAACTGAGGCAAGCAGGGTTAAGTGATTTAGAGTCACACAGTTAATAAATATATGAAGCTATATTTGAACTCAGGCTTTTTGGCTCCAGCTCTAGAGCTCTAAGTGTAACCAGTGAAGCCTATCTAGGGTGATAATTGAAAAAGACCTTAAGGCACATAAATCCTGAGATAGAAAGTTGCTTTTGAAGTAAGGGACTGTTTTTTTTTTTTTTTTTATTTCATTTTCCTCCCTCACAATGCAAATCTTCCACACCACCTCCAGCGAGGGGAAGGATATTAGATTCACAGCTTAACCCAGTTTCTACAAAGAATTAGTCCCACAAGTTCCAAAGTATCCCCTTGAGCTTGTTTCCTAGGATTTTGTATTCTCAGAGCTTCTATGCTGGACTGGCAAGAGTTTACAACCTGGAATCCTGGGATCCAAGGTCACCATGACTCAAGCCTTGAGTCAGAGAATCCATGACCTGAATATAAAAGGACAAACAAAACAGATCACAAATCCAAGTCTGTTTTCAGGGATTCGAGCACAAAAGAAGGGCTAGGTGGTCCGTAGGTCCTTCCATCCAGCTTATTGCATGGCACCCCTGCACTGAGTCATTTACCTGGTCAGAGAGAATAACTAGGCTTCAGTTAGATAAATTTAGATAGATTTAAAGACTTTGTTCTAAATAGTGTGAAATGGATATCTTGATATCCTTCCCCCCTGCCCACCAATTATCCAGGTATCAGAAGAATTGTATGAAGACTGACTATATTAGCTTGATATACAACAATCCTTTGCAGATATGCAGAAAATCAGAAACTCTGAAACCAATTAAGCTTATATCAGCTTTGAAGTAGACCTGAACCATTTGGTGGTTTATGGATTCTCAAGAAACATGCTTATCTGCAGAGACTCTCTGTTTAACACCCCCTTTTTATTGTTTGTGCTCAAGCATTGAGCTGTCAGGTATATCAAAGAGCCACATATATGATACCTAGAATTCCTTACTCCCCCTCATGGATCTTCTCTTCTCTGGGGAACAAGGACTAAGTATTTTCTTTCTCCCCAAATTCCCTGCCTCCTTTTGTTTAAAAAATGTAAATATCTCAGTCCTTCAACTGGGTCTTGAACACATCAAAATAGACATTGTTCCAACTTCTTCTTAGTCAAACAAATGCATTTATAACTTGTGCAAACTGTGATCATCCTCTGGTTCATTCCAGGTCCCCCTTTTGGAAATGGGGTTTCTTTCATTTAACAGTTCAGAGAGGCTTTCTTTAATGGTAGCCAGTGGAAAGAGGTTATTCCCACCTATATGACAAAAGACTATCCCCATATATGCCAAGTTTCCTGTCACAGCATGAATGGTCATTGGTATCTCCCACACCACATAAGTGCCTCAGTTTTAGGTAATTCAGGCATGCACCAAACCCCAGTCTCACTACCATGGAAAGTATGTGAACTGCTTGCACAAAATACAAAATAATTTTAAAACCAGCATGTGATATTGGATATAAACTCTATGAGATCTCTTTCCTGTTTAAATTCTAAGGAGGTTTCAGTGGAAAAATAAAAAAAGATAAAAAAATTGGGGAGGGAAACTAGGATTTGAATTGTGGGATAAAGAGGACCACATAAATTTACAGGAAAAGTGTAGTTTGGTGTGGTGAAATGCCTATAATTATCTTGAGACCATGTCATAGGTGGAATGATTAAAGGAACCAAGGATGTTTAGTCTGGAGAAGAGAATATTTGAGGGAGGAAGGAGAGACGTGATGGCTACCTTCAGCAATTTGAGGAGTTATTATGTGAGATGCATTAAATCTTTCAGCAGAAACTGGACAACTGCTTGTCAGGGATGCCATAGACATGATTTGTGTTTCAGAGAGAGGTTGAGCTAGACAAACTCTGAGATATCTTCCTACTCTAAGATACTATGAATGAGCCAGTTCTTAAATGTGTACCTTATGGCTTTAGGCAGGCTTAGAATGCCTTCTTCACGGTGACTTCATCTTCCACAAAATCTGCTCCTGTGCCTCCTGCCATATCCAGGTTAAGGAGGTAGAAGAAGAATCAGGGATGTAACCCAGAACTCTTCACTTCTATTTCCTTGTTAATCTATATGACATTTGTTGATCTGAATTAAAAAGAAGGCTGTTAATATATAAAAAATTACCCTTTTTAATGGAGGCAAGGATATGGCAACTCAGGGTACCATTTAGCAGCAAGTGCTGGAATGAAGATTGGGCACAGTGCTCTTGTAGAAGAGGGACAAGTTGTAGTTGGGAGGGAGTTGGGATTTTCTGTGGTTTTACTAAGTAAATTGTTTTGCAAAACAACCAAAAATTCATAGAAAAAGTTTGAGAATGTTGCAAGGGAAAAGGTTTTTTGTTTTTGTTTTGTTTTGAACAAAAATAGTCAGAGGCTGGGGATGGAGTAGGGATGGTGTCATCTGGTCAGTCTCAGGCAATTCATAGGTCTAGGAAAGGGGGAGGAGGAAAGGTCAGCTGAAGTCAACTCTCACTCAGCTGTAGTCATCGTATTTCTTTCTGTAGTTCTGCTTCTTGGAGATGTTCCTTTCAAGGAACTTCATGGAAAGGACCTCCTTTTATTCCTCCTATTGTTTTCATGCTATCATCTCCTTCCCAACTAATTTATATTTACTTAATAATAACAATATATTCTATATTTTCATGTTTCTTATGTTTCATATTTATCTGTGTGCATGTTTTCCTTCAGTAGAATGTAAGTTACTTGAGTACAAGACTTTTTTTGGTTTTCTTATCATATTCCCAGAACCTAATACAGTGCCTGAGACATTGAATTGAAGCAAACCTTTTGTTCTTCCCACAATTGTTGGAAAAAGAAAAATATGTCCAAAAGTGGTAAATGCACAAGTCTTGTCAAGTATTTATATAACACTTTAAGGTTTATAAAGTAGTTTACAATATACTTTATAGATATCATTTTATCCTCCCAACAATGGGGGGGATTGGCGGAATTTATTATTCTCATTTTACACATACAGACTGAGGAAGACAGCAATAGAGTAACTAGCCTAGGATTATACAGTTAGTGTCAATGTCTACTATGTGTCTGAGACTAGATCTGAACCTGAGTCTTTTTGAAATAGGGCCCAAAGGTCTACCCATTATACCACTTAGTGTCAATATGTACTATACATAGACACACATACATATATAATGTACATATACATACATATGCATATAATTATACATATAAATACATACTCATACATGCATATATTTATATTTAGTATAATTTTGCATATTTTATATAGAATGGTATCTTGGTACTTGTCATTTCAAAAGGCACAATGAGTGGTGAAAGCATTTTTCCCATAAGGAGTACATTTCCATACCTCAGTTTAACCAATTCCCCAAAGGGGTAAGTGAGGCTTCCAGCTGCAGAGAAACAAGCTAGCCCAGCCCAGCCCAGCCCAGCCCAGTTGGGGTTTCTCCCTTCTTGACTCAATTATCTTTTTGAGAGGAACTGCAACCTTTATATTTTCCCTCCCTTACCCCACAAAGTACCCTGTAATGGGGAGGGGGAGATAGTCTGGATGAGAAAGAGGAAGCTGGATTTCCCTCCACTCTCATCTCCTGCTCCTGGATTCCTGTGTTGCTCTCACCACCATTGCTACTCCTGTTTCTCCTGTTTCTCCCCATGATAAGCATGCCAGATGCTCTATGCTCTTTCTAGTACTCCTGTTTTGGGAGCTGAGAGACTATCCTGTCTCGCACCTGTCCACATATGAGTGATTTTTCTACATTGACCTTTGCAAAAAACTTTTTTTCCCAAGCTTTTCCCCTCCTTCCCCCCACCCCCCACCCCTGGATGACAGGTAATCTAATACATGCTAAATAGGATAAATTATATGATAAATACAATACATGTATACATATCTATACAGTTATCTTACTGCACAGGAAACATCAAATCTAGAAAGAGAAGAAAAAAAACAACCTAAGAAGGAAAACAAAATGCATGGAGATATTCATAGAAAGCGTTAAAATGCTGTGTTGTGGTTCACACTCAGTTCCCACAGGCCTCTCTTTGGATGTATATGACTATCTTCATCGCTGAACAATAGGAACTGGTTTTAATCACATCATTGTTGCAGAGAACCATGTCCATCAGAATTGATCATCGTATAGTCTTGTTGCTGTGTATAATGTTCTCCTGGTTCTGCTGATTTCACTCAGTATCAGTTCATGCAAGTCTCTCCAGGCCTCTCTGAAATCCTCCTGTTGATTGTTTCTTACAGAACAATAATATTCCATAACATTCATATACCATAATTTATTCAGCCATTCTCCAATTGATGGGCATCCATTCAGTTTCCAGCTTCTTGCCACTACAAAAAGGGCTGCCACAAACATTTTTGCACATGTGGGTCCCTTTCCCTCCTTTAAAACCTTAGCGTTGTGGGCTCCAAACTGAGAGTCTGCATACTATTGCCTGAGCTGGGGAAGAGATGCTCACAGCTAAGGGCAATAGCGGAGGCAGCAGGAGCTGACCAGCTTCACATCCCTACTGCATAACCAGGACAACCAAATATAATGAGTGCTGAGCAAGCATCAAGCGCTGAAGCATTTTTTCCTCATCAAAATTAATTTTATCAGGTTTCAAAATAGACAAAATGAGAAACTACTATATATTCTGTATTTTCATGTTTATTATGTTTCACGTTTACTTATCTGTCTACATGTTTTCCTTCAGTAGAATGTAAGTTACTTGAGTACAAGCCTTTTTGGGGTTTTCTTATCACATTTCAGAGCCTAACGCAGTGCTTGAGACATTGAATTAAAGCAAATCTTTTATTTTTCCCACAGTTCCTGGAAAAAGAAAAATATGGCCAAAAGTGATATAAGCCCAAGCCTTGTCAGTACTATATAAACCATCCTCAAAGAACAATTCAAACTGCTCCCTTGAGAAGAACTCAGCAGGTCATCATTCTAGGGGAAAGTGTCTCTTGAGAAATCTAACATGGCACAGTGGGCATCCTGTCAAATACAAAATGTTTTAAGCTAGGAAATGGTGATGTGATGCTATTTCTATAGCAGTGTGAGATGCTGTCAGAGTCACTAGAGATGATGCCCATAAAAGACATACTATTTCTGAGAGCCCCTTAGGAATTATTCTCTGACTTGCTATATGTCAAAAGTTTGTGGAAATTTTCTGAATTCAGTCTTTTATGACTCATGGTCCATAGCAGCAACTTTAGCCAACTAGACCTTCTAAGGAATCTTCATGAAATATGTTCATTCACATGACAGGTATTTCTTACATGAAAATCAGGAGCTTTTATTATTATTATATTATTATATATAATATATTATTATTATATTATTAACTGTTTTTAATACTATTTTTTGATTAGCAAACATTTATATAATACCTTAAAGTTTGCAGAGTGTTTTCTACTTTGTCTCATTTGAGTCTCAACAACCTGTGAGTTAAGTGCTATTATCATTATCCTCATTTTATAAACAAAGAAGATGACATTGAGGGGGGTTAAGTGGCTTACTCAGGGACATTCAGCTACAGTTAGGCTCTGATTAGTGTATATAACTAATTCCCCTGAATTGGTCATATTCGAATTCACACTGCACATTTCTCAGCCAAATTCCTTGAAAAGTAATTTATACTCAGGTCTTGACATATCTTTGTATCCCCAATACTTGGCACAAGGTTCAATACATAGTGAGTACTCAAATATTGACTGATTGATTCTTCTCCCTTTCCTCTCTGACTTTAGATATTAGATACAAGCTTAGAAGGATTCGTCTCTGCCAATGATGACAAGCTTGGAACTCAATGTACACTGAACCAATCTAATCCCTGCAGACTTCCTCAGATACAATAGGAGTAGCATACTTGTGTCCAGTACTGGTCTTGTTTTGAGGGGCAAGATGTCATGCCAGCATTTGGGAGAGTATTATCCCAACATTTCTAGTTTCTGTATAATAACCAAAGAATTTGCACAGTGTTGCAGTGCTGAGGCTGAATGGGGCTAGGCACTTGAGAGAGACAGATAAAGACAAACAGAGAGGAAGGGGGGAAGGGAGAGGAGGAGGAAGAGGAGGAGGAAAAGGATATGACAGAAAAAAAGAGAAAAATACTACAGTATTAGGTGATATGATAAATTATGGCAAAAAGGAAAGATGCTGTGGGTGAGGTCAGAAATTACAGTGGCTTTTGAGCCTCCAAAGTAGGAAGATTCCTATATGCAGCAATTTGGGACTCTATCTGAGGAACATAGTTCTAGAGTTGGAAGGGATCCTAGAGCTATGGAGAATGTGAAGAAATATATGAAAAGAAACTAGCTACTCTGACGGACACTGAGGTTTGTCTCCTTCCTTTCTATTCTGAATTCAAGTGTCCTAGTCATAATATATAGAACTTAAAAGCAATTTAGTTGTCCATTGATCAAAAACATGCAAAGGTAAGCCAATGCCTTTCACAACCGTGACTCATAGGGAGAACAGATGGGCAGGACCAGTCTTACATGCCATGACTTAATTCCACAGATGATCCCAGGTCATTGGGTACAACAAATTGTGTTAAGTTCTTTGCATTACTTGCTTGGAGACCTCTTTTGACCTATCCTGTTTCTAGTTTCACTGCCACCTGCTTTGACTGACTCACTGTTTCACCCACACTTGTTGCTATATTGCTACCAACTATTTCAGTACAACATTCATATCTCCTTTTCATCAGAGCCATAACTAGGGTGGGGTAATGAGGCTTTGTGCCAGGGCACCTAAATTTAGATTGTTAAAGGTACTTCATCAACATGGAAAGAACTGAATTTAGTACCTACTTAGCAAGACTAACTAGTGAAAATAGAAATCAACCGGATATTCAAGGGAATTAGTATCCCTAAACCAAGATAACTCCTTCCTGCTCCACCTTCACTTTCAATTGAATTTTTCTTTAAAAGTTAACTTCACGGTATATTTCATAACATTTACTATAACATTTACCATTACAAAAGAATGTTGCTTTTAGCTTTGGTCCTTAGGCTGCTTTGTTCTTCTGCTGTTGATCACCTCCTTTTATTTTTATGGATCTATCCTTTGTCTCTAACTCCTTTGGATTCTACCTATTACTGGCCATTTTATGACAGACAAGTTACTGTCCTAATCCTGACCCTTTTTCACTAACAGTTAGTTGACTCTACATTACCAGCTTTGAAAATCTCCCCAAAACTTCATGCCATAAGCCTCTAGTCTGGAGAGACTGGAGATAATACATTAGTAATTCCATGCCCTCAGAAACAAATGACTAATCATTGATTTACATACAATTATGAGTCTAGGGGAAAAGATAATTCATAATCTATCATTCAGTTCTTGTCAATGCTTTTAAAACTAAATGTTCATGATTTTTTAGGAGACATTTCTTGCATATGAGAATTCTTGAAGGGAGTTCTCTTTGTCTCTTTTTGTCTCTTTGTTTGCCTCTAGGTAACTGACTTTCAGATTTTGTCTAAGTTGAAACTATGTAAAAATGGTCTTTTAGCTCTTATCTGTAGGTGACAAGGAGAGTACATTCTGGTGTCCTGTTATAGAAAGCTGTTTGTGTATGGAATTAAGATCAGCTCCTTTTGGGGAATTGAAAAGAATATGACCAACCTATATCAGCCCTTCTCTTACAAGTATATGGTACTATACTTTGTATGTGTGGACATTTTTTGTTATTTAAGGGGGCAAAGCGCATTTTTGTAATGAAAACTGAACTTAACATAAAATGGTAAGTAGAAAAACAGATTGTTCTGAGAAACTGACAGAAGACTATCAAATAAATATGCTGAAAAGAGCCAGTTTGAAGAAAAAAAAACCACTTACTTGGGTAATAGTGATTTCAAGGCATTAGGTCCATAATTTTCACATGCCTATTTTCAGAGTTTTGAAGGATATAATATATATCATAAACTGATAAACTGGGGCTCATGGGAAGCTTATGTACAGACTGATGAAATCATACTTGATAGGAGGAATTATATGGCTTCACATCATAAACTAGAGACAGATTACTGTTTAGTAGAAACTCTAATCTGAGGCATACAAAGCCAGAAGAGAAGGTCAGAGAGAAAGCCAAAAACAGGAGGCACTGGGACAAAAGGTATTGGAGGTGACAAGAAGAAATGCTTACAGAGGATAGAATAAAGATTGAAGTGAAAGTTCATAGGCAGAATATGCAAGTGTTGCTGGGATTTATATTGATTAAAAAAGAGACATTGTTTTTCCAGGAGCTGATTGGTTGGAGAGAGACAGATTGCTCCTTACATCCTGAGAGGGAAAAAAATATCTCAGAGGATTATGCTACCTTTTGGTTTGGTAGGGAGAAAACAGAGAAAGTCAGGTTTGGCATCTGGTTGGAGATGGAGGTGGGAAGGCATGATGATTAGAAGAAAGGAATTGCATAACTAAGAACTGATTGGAAAAAAAAATTCCTTGCTATCTGAAGAGCTCTCTGGAAAAGGAAGGAAGGAAAAGGGCATTTATTAAATTCTGCTATTTGCCAAGTACCATGCTAAGCATTTTGTAAACATTATTTCATTAAATCCTCACAACCACTTTGAAAGGTAGGTGCTACTATTTTCTCCATTGTACAGTTGAGGAAACTGAGAAAGATGTGGGTTAAGTGTCCAGAGTCATACAATTTATAAGTATCTGAGGTCAACTTTGAACTCAGGTCTTCCTGACTTCAGACTCAATACTACTCACCACCTGATTAATTTCAAGACTATTGCTATCAGCAGCTTTAAGGAGAGAAACTCCTGAGAGCCCCAGAGCACAACTGGGAAGCTTTAACAATTCTCTTCTATAAGGAAATTTTGCCACTGAAAGAAGATGACATTTTCTCAGTATTATGCCAGAAGTGACTGTGTGCTAAGTGCTTATCCCTGCTTTAACAGCCAGAAAATAGCAGATAAATAGAAGAACTTTGGGATACAGAAGGAAAGCAGCAGAGAAGTACTTTTATCCAACAGGTCATATGTACACTATTTTCTAAAAAGATTGAGGACCTCAAACAGAGTTGTTGAGAGTTGCCTTGGACATATGGATTTCCCTACTATAAAATTAAAAGTAGCCTGAATAACTATTTTGCCTTTATCGACCATTTTATGACCAATTTCTTGGTATCTGACTTTCCCCAGAAAATAAGAAAGTCACAAGACTTCCTCACCTCAGTATCTCCTAATCCCCTCCACTAATAACAAATCACTTGCTTTAATCTTGTTTTTCTCATTCCTTTCAATTATATAACAACTATAGAAACCAATGAGGGGATAGGCTAAAAAAGGCTTTGGCTCTTCCTCTTGAGAACATAATTTTCTCATGAGACACAGCTGCCTCCAGCAATCTGGACAGGGAAATCCACCTTCACCCAGATCTTTCTAGTTGTTTTTCTCCTAACTCATGTTAGATTCTCTTAAAATATAATGGGGAGATTACAAGGAGTAATCTTGGGTTTTTCTTGGGCCAAAAGTTCACCTAGACTGAATTCTGTTTAAATTTCCCCCTATCCTGGTTGAGTAGGGTATAGCCCATAATTGAGGAGCATGTTCCTGAAGAGTTAGGGGTAATCCTATCAATCAGCCACGTCTTTCAGAAATGGCTTTCTATGGAGCTGAGCCCTAAGTGAGGAAATAAAAAGCCTAGATCCTAATAATTGGTTATTAATATAATAAAAAATTCTTTCAAAGCTTTGAGATTGCTTTCAGAAAACTGTACACATAAATTTTTTGATTAAACTTTCAGTGGGTGATAAGGAAAAAACTTTGCCAGCAAATGGGTCTGTCTTGTCTTGCATTTTTTGTGTCTTGGTAAACCAAGCTAACTTCTTCTTTTTACCTGATCAGCCAAAAAGGGAGAAAAATACAAAGAATGAAAATTTTTTCTGAGGAATTTTCAGTCTTAAGAAAAAAATAGTCTCTCTCTGCATTGCTAATCTTGACTGGGTTTGGAGATTATAATGACAGATAACATAGAAGGTAATTATATCTTCCAGTTTGCAGAAATTCCTGGCATTGTAAACTGACTAAAAATTAAATTTATGACTGAAATGTAAATTCTCTACTATAAATTCTCATATTGTGTTTTGAATGAATGCTCAACTATCTTAATGAGTTTTGAGATGTTAGGAATACTCTGTAAAATTTGCAGTAACTGGGTACTTTGTAGAATTTGTTTTAAGGGAAAATAAGAAACAAGATAAGGTGAACTTAAGAAAGCAGTAAAAATAAAGAGAAATAAGAATCAGAGTGTAAAATGAAAGATTAGTTTCAAAGTTGGCAGATTTTAATCAAAGCCACTGAAGAGAAAGAAAAAGGAAAGAAAAAGAGAAAATTTAAGTAAGTAAAGATGAGAGGAAACTGTTTAGAAAAGCTATGGAGAATTGCTGTTTACACCAGCAGTGTGAATGTTGGGGAGGATTGAAAATAGAAAGTTTGGAGTTTTAGAAAAGAGGATTGAAAAAAGTTTGATCCCATTGAAATAAGAAACTTTTAAGAAATTTTTAGAGAAATGACTGTTCATAATTTCAGATAATATTCTATCAAGTTATAATGTTTACCAAATAGAAATGCTCAGAAATGAATCTGTTGCATGAAATTATTTGGGTGAAAATGCTAACATTCTATTTTTGGAGGACCATTTGAAGAGAATGTCCCAACCCATAGAGCCTTCTGCTCTCCATAGAAGGGAGATACGAATGCAAGACAGAGTTTTAATGTTAAAACTTCAGAGAGAGTAGATGTCTTACAGGAAGGTGAGATATGCATTTTATCTACTCTCTTAAAGTTTCCAGATGTGGAATTGATGGAACTTTTGGGTGATTTTAAATAAATCAAAAGCATTATATAAATCTTAGTAAATGTAAGTATTCTCTACTACTCTTGAATGCATTGTCTAGAATGTTGAAAATGATAGAAATGAATGATTCTCTATGCAAGATAATTTATAAAGGCCTTTGGCTAAATGGCTGTCCCCCAACTGGTAATAAGTTTTGTTTTATGTTTTAAATACATGATATTGTGTATGTTATTAATGTTTCTAAAAATTTTTTTTAATGTTGTGAAATTTTGGAAGCCACTGTATCATAAATGCTGTTAGAAAAGTAACTGTTAGATTATAAATTGAACTGTTAAAAGAATATGGTCAAAATGTTTGAAAATACTTAATGGAGTGTATTTGCTATAAAGTGAATAATAATAATAATTTACTGTTGAGAGAAAAAGTAGTAAAGATATCTTTGAGTTATTCTTATCTGTGAGGTTCTTTGGTACTTTCTTCTTGGACAAGATGGTAAGATCTTATTAGCCCTGCTGATGTGATAAAATTCAAAATACTGAAGTTTGAGAAATTAAGACCACATCTAGTCAAAGGGAGGACTTATAGCAAAGATTGAGTTTTGTTGCATAGATTATTGGCTATCACTCTTGAAAATTATTAAATCATACCTATTAATAAGTAATATGTATTGAAGTTACATCTTTGAAACATCTTAGTAGCAATAGACCTTAAGTCAAAGATTTCATTTTGCCTTAGAGATTAATAGGCAATACTAATGCGTTAAGCTGGAGTCTTATGGTGACCATAATTCTTTTTCTGGGGTTTTGAATCAACTATCAGGTATTCACTGTATGTGTTATTTTCCAGAATGTGGTTATTCTTAATTTATAAATGAAGAACAAATAAAACATTTTTATATTTGCTTTTTGTTAACTTATTGAAACATGAGAAGAATAAATATAACCTAGTTATAAGCAATTAAATTAATTATATGAATTTTATATATTAAAAGAATTAATATGAAGATTTATAAAAGATATAATTCATATATGAAATACATGAATTATATATAATTAATTAATGAAATTTTGTTATTTGGGGTAAAATCTCTTGGAACCCTAATTTGATATTGTTCTGATTTGATTTCAAATGTCTAAATTGTCACGAAGCCAATAGTTCACCATTCAAATGTGCTGCCCAAACGGAATACAGTCTGAGAACTGCAATAAATGGATGTCTGTCTCTAGAAAAGTTGAGGGCATAGGCAAAGATAGGATCATGTTGATTCAGTTTCTCTGTTGTACTATTTTCTTTCTGAACAGGATATTTTCCCATTAGGTTAATTCTGAGTCTGGTTATGATACTCTTTGAATAATGTGGAACTTTGCTGTATATTGTGTTAGAGCTGTTAACTGTGGCTCCTGTTTGAAACAACTAAAGGAGTTTTCCCCTGTTTATGGCTTATATCAGTTCAGTCTATGCCCTTGAGGGGTATTGATATCTTTCAAAGCAAATTTCTATTGTCATTGCAATACTAAATCTATCAATAAATTCTTACTGAAATAACAAACTTACTATTTTAATCTAAAATTGTGGTGAATTCCATATCCTAAGCAACTAGATAAATGAATTTTTGAGCTTGCTATCCACTTGTTAATAGTTACATATTTTAATGTGCATGAATAGGTCCTTTAAATATCTCATTCCTTCTGGGTGATACAGGGATAATATCCTCAAAAGAAGAAGAATAAGACAATGATATAAAAGTTTTCTAATTAAATGAAATTGTGAATTTTAAGATAGCAACAATATCAGACTTTTTTTCTCAAGAATCAGAAGGAACAGATAGATAGGAGATACAGAAACACAGAGATACATAGACACACAGATACAGAGATACATAGATGAAAGAGATAGTCAAATAGACAGAGACAGACAGATAGAAAGATGCATAGATATGTAGATATTTAGATTTCCAAATGTTTCTAATGGAACATATAGACCTTGCATATATTTTAGTAACAAGTTCTCAAAACTAGATTAAGGATTTACCATATAAAATTACATTGACAATTGTGTAAAAAGTAAAAAAGTATTTTTTCTATTTTAAAGTCTCTATTTGAAAATATTGAAAGATAGAAAGATTCATTTTCCAAGTCAGACTCTCATGTTTTTTTTGTTTTTGTTTTTGTTTTTGTTTTTTTTAAAGATTCTTCCTTCAGCCTTTTGATAACAGTGTCTATATCGGGTACAAGATTTAGGGAAAGGTAGAAACAGCAGGTATTTGTGAAAAAACTTAAATTCTCTAAAGTTTTAGGAGAATTATGGATTCCTAATAGGATATTTTATCGATTTTTTGCTAACAGGATCAAATCCTGATAACAGGATTTGATAACAGGATAGCTACTATAATGTAAGGACTTGAGCTAGTTTTTACCACATGAACTAATTATTAGAAAACCACATTTAAAAAGTTGTACTAAATTGTACTGAGTCTTATTACTCATTATCAGAATTACCTAGAAATCTCAGCAAGTGACTTGGAAGCAGAAAAACATATCTACTAGAAGAAGCTCTCTTCAGAGCTGCTCTAGAAATGAGATTTATTACAGAACTTCCAAGAGAAAATTCTTGCAAGGATCAAAAAACTACCTGGAACATCTGGGACTGAAGAGAAAATGGGCTGATTAAATGAACTTTGGGAACAGGTTACCAGGTTACAAAATTTGATGTTATTTAATATTGATGATTTTTATTATATTTCTTTGGCTTTTTGTTTCATGGCATTTATGTTTGCTGATTTTTCTCTGTTTACCTTGATAACACATAACTCTCCCCTCTCAAAATAGTCTATGGAAAGTAAATAGTTTGATTTGTAGTCTGACTTAGTTTACCTGTAGAATATATTTAACAAGTTTTGTTCTTCTTAGGGTATATGAGATTATAACTTTGCTTGAACACTTTATGGCTCTCACCCTACTTCTTTGACATCCCTTAAGGTATAATATCATTCCATTTAGAAATTCTTAAGAGATCAAGCTGAGAAACTCAATGGCAAAAGTAGCATTAGTAGTTGCCTTTTGCCTTTACCAATTTGTGAAATTAATTTCCAACTTGTTGTAAGTCACCTGACCAGAAGAACATCATAAGACTTCCCCTACATGCCCCCCAGTCAGTGCCTCTTGATTCTCTCCACCAATAAGAAACTAGATGTCTCTCAATCCTTTTTTTTCTATTCACTTCAATTGTACAATAACTGTTAGAAACAATGCTCTGGACCTTGTGCCACCAAGAGTCTGAAATAGGATTTGTTTCTGAAACCACATGAACTGCTAAATAAGTCACTGGGAGGATGTGACTACTTGGTATGTTTATTTTATCATAACAATACTTATATATCTTTCTACAACAGATAGTAGAGAGATATATATCTTTCTCACAGACACTTTATGCTTTGGTGGGAGATTGTGACTCAAGATTGCATATGGGATGTTGTATTTTGATTATCCTTATTCTTGCTTTCTAGTAAACAAATGTTGTGATTATTCCTTTTTTTCCTCAATAGTATTTTATTTTTCCAATTATACATATGGTTTCCAGTATTCATTTGTATAAGATTTTATATTCTAAATTCTATGTTCTATTTTCTCCTTCTTTCCTTTTCCTTTCCCTTTCCCAAGACAACAACCAATCTGTTACAGGTTAAATGTGTATAATTGTTGTAAACATATTTCCATATTTGGTGTGTTGTACAAGAAAAATCAGCCCAAAAGGGACAAAAACACACACAAAAAAAAAGCAAAACAAGCAAAAAAGGTGAAAATATTATGCTTCTATCCACATTCAGTCTCCAAAGTAATGTGATTATTTCTGCTCTTTTCTTTACATTTATTGTTCCTAGGATTTTTTCCACTTCTATTGAGTTGAGATTATTTTTGCTTTTTGCCTTATTTTGAGTAAATGTTACAATTATTTCTGTTCTGGTCTTGACTTCTATTAAACAAATGTTATAATTATTCTTGTGTTTCACTGCTGTGATTTTTGTTTTCATTTAGTGAATTCTTCATGTTTAGGAGTTAATGGTGTCATTGAGACTGATTTTGCATAGATGGGAAGCTTATTGATAGGAATTCATGAGGTACTGTATAAGCAATAGGGATGTATCCACTCCTCCCCATATTCTGAGAAAAGTTAATTAGTAGCCACAAGACTTTAGCTATGACTGACCCTCCAAGGGGAAGAACCCTCAAACTCTCTAGTATAAGAGTAGATTGGGGCACATGAGCCAAACCAAAAAGAAAGAAAGGAGATGATAGATATCACTATGTTGGATGTCATCTCTATAGACAATAATAAGAGTCTGGGCTGTGTATTTCATGCATAAAGATTTTTATAGAGATGAGAAAGCAGGCATACATATGGTTCAATAGTTATTGATATCATCTCAATAGCCATTATTTGATATTAATGCTGTCTATGATTTCTTTAAATTGTTTGTTATCCCTCCTTTTTTAGGTATCTTGAAAATACTTTCAAAATTCCTTCAAGCATCCAGCATGGATTTGTTTTGTATGTTTAATAAGTCTCTCTTATCAATGCAACAGTAGTTTCTGGTCTTATCACTCCAAATTTGTATTCTGTTTGACTCATGTGCATTCATTTCTCTTGGGAAGTTCCATTTCCTCATATTCTGCATGCTATTCATAAATCTCTTCAGGTTTTTGGAAGGAAATAAATAGTTTAATTAGCAAAAGAAAAATCAGAACATCAGTAAGAGATGATATATAATCCTTAACATTCATTTAAGCATAAAGGTCAATCTCCTGAATAGAAATCCTTCCTTTCACTTTAGAATCTCCTTGGAGTACTTCAAATCCTTCCTCAGTGCTACTATAGTGGACAGAAAGCAGTGTATAAAGAGGGATATAAACTTGCCAGAGATAATAGGTCACAATTGATACATTCTAAAGCTATTACTACTGCTGCTAGTCTCACAAATGATTGAGAACTATATCAAAAATTATGGCTGCCCCTGCTGCTTCAACAGATGCTCTGAGGTCAGGAATCAGTGGTGGACAAGTGTCACTCTCTAGAGATAGAACATACTGTATCAAGCCCTTGCCAAAGCATGGGCACAAATGATTCCTGCCCATACCAGGTGGTCACATCAAATATCAAAGTCTACTTTTCACTCCCAACACTCTCTATGCCCTTTCTCCTTCAGGCTCTTTACACTCTCCCTCTCCCTGAATTTTGCATCTCATCATCAAATCCATTCATCTAATCTAATCTATATTTATATCCCCTGGTTATAAGCATCTCAGGGGGAAAGGGCAAATGATGTTATGTATTTAAAACTTCCTTCTTTATATGGTTCAACTTCTCTTTCTCATTCTAATTTTCAATTGCACCATTCTGCTTCTCCATTACACATTAGGGATGAGATATTAGTGTCCAAATATTGTGATTCTAATATTGATGAAAATAGTTTGTTATAGAAATATTAATTTACGGTACTTTTTCCTGTTTCCTTCCAGTTCACCTTTAAATGCCTTTTTTAAATAATCTGACTTAATTAGGCTTCAAATCAATATTATTGCATCCTCTCACTCTTCTACCACATCTTACAATATTATAAATTGATATTTTTCATAATCTTCTATTATTTGGTTTTGCAAACAGATTTATATCCTAAACTCATGTCCTTGGCTGCCACATCTTTTTGCTTGGCAAAGAGATCAAGACTTTTCTGGCACAGAAAGAAGCAATTGCTTTATGTGAGTTGAATTTATATTAGAAATGGTGATAATCTGAGTTGAGGGCTTTTCCTTTATCTGTTAATCATTTTTTTTTTGCACTAATAGTTTGAATAGGTCATCTTGGAAGTGTTGAATTGCTGGCCATGCTTTTTACTATTCTTTATACTTTCTTCGAATTTTGTGTTGATCTCATCATTTTTCCATCAGTTCAAATATCTTTTCAATACAAAGGACTCTAAAATCCCAGTCATGCATACCAACTGCCAGATGGATAGCTTTTCCTAGACATCCCATAGGCACTTTGAATTCAACATATCCAAAAATAGAACATGTTTCAGCATCCCCACCCATCTCAATCTTCTATTCTTTTAAACTTTTCTGTTTTGGCTGAGTACCCTCAACTTATCAGTTACCCAGGGTCTTTCTTGGCTTTTCTTTATCCCTCATTCCCTGAATTCAATCATTTGCCAAGTTTTGTTGATTCAACCTCCACATATGTCACACGTCTCCTTTTCATTTAAAAGACTATCACCTTAATTCAGCCCCAGGATGATTGTTATACTCTCTTAATAGTTTATTTACCTTTAATTTTTACTCTCTCCAAGTAAGTCTCTATAAAGATGCCAAAATAATCTTCTCCATTCATTGTTTCAAAGTCTTATCCTGAGAAACGAGTGTCTTTTTAACTTCTTAATCTATCTTATAGTTCTACTATTTTGAAACTAAGAGTTGAACCAAGACCTACTGGATTTATTTATCACTTATTGTACACAGAAACCACCAGTATAATCTCTAAATTTGAGACCTTTCTTTTCCTAAGTAGAAGAAACATTTATATTAATTATACTTTATTGTACTCCTTTTTGCTTTCATGTTGAGTTAATGGTTTTCTTCATTATATAATTACTTGTAAGCTCACACTTGACAAGCTAAAAATTCCATAGTTTTATTACTTTGTAACTTTTTTTTAATTAAAGCTTTTTATTTGTATAACATATGTATGGGTAGTTCCCCAACATTGATCTTTACAAAGCTTTCCATTACAAATTTTACCCCCAGTCCCCTCCTCTCCCCTAGATGGCAGGAAGTCCACTACATGCTAATAATGTTGAAATGCTTGAGAAGTTATGCAAGAAAAATCCTATCTACAAGAAAAAGAAAAAAAAAAAAAGAATCCGAGAAAGGCAACACAATGCAAACAAATGTCAATAGAGATCATGAAAATGTTATGTTGTGGTCCATATTTCATTTCCCTCTCTCTGGGTGTATATGGTTTTCTTCAATGAACAATTGGAACTGGTTTGAGACAATTCTTTGTTGCAGAGAGCCATGTCCATCAGAATTGATCATCATGTAATACTGTTGTTGCTGTATATGATGATCTCCTGGTTCTGCTCGTTTCACTCAGCATCAGTTCATGCAAGTCTCTCCAGGCCTCTCTGAAATCGTCCTGCTGGTCGTTTCTTACAGAGCAATAATATTCCATAACATTCATATACCATAATTTATTCAGCCACTCTCCAATTGATGGGCATCCCTTCAGTTTCCAGTTTCTAGCCACCACAAAAAGGGCCGCCACAAACATTCTTGCACATGTGGGGCCCTTTCCCTCCTCTAAGATCTCTTTGGGATATAAGCCCAGTAGAAACACTGCTGGGTCAAAGGGTATGCACAGTTTGACAACTTTTTGGGCATAGTTCCAAATTGCTCTCCAGAATGGTTGGATCCGTTCACAGTTCCACCAACAATGTATTAGTGTCCCAGTTTTCCCACATCCCCTCCAACATTCATCGTTATCTTTTCCTGTCATTTTAGCCAATCTGACAGGTGTGTAGTGGTATCTCAGAGTTG
>JAJPUD010000638.1:0-31767 GCA_023553655.1 Myrmecobius fasciatus | reverse complement strand
CCTCGGTATTTGAATTGTTTCTTTCTAGCTGCTAGCAGAATCTGTTCCTTGGTGCTATAGTCCTGAAATTTAGCCACGATATTCCTTGGGGTCTTAATTTTGGGGTCTCTTTCAGGAGGTGATCGGTGAATTCTTTCAATGGTGATTTTGCCCTTTGATTCTACAATCTCAGGGCAGTTTTCTTTCAGGATTTCCTGGAAGATAGTGTTTAGATTCTTTTTTTCATCATGGCTTTCAGGAAGTCCAATAATCCTTAGATTGTCTCTCCTAGATCTATTTTCCAAGTCAGTTGTTTTTCCTAGGAGATATTTCATATTTTCTTCTAATTTTTCATTTTTTTGTTTTTGTTTGACTGATTCTTGAAGTCTTATTGAGTCATTCACTTGCATTTGTTCAATTCTTATTTTTAAAGTGTTGTTTTCTTCAGTTACCTTTTTAAGCTCCTTTTGTAACTGGCCAATTGAATTTTTTTGTTCATTGCACTCTTTTTCCACTTCACTAATTTTATTTTTTAATAAATTGGTGTCTTTTTCATATCTCTTTTGCAGGGCATCATATCCTTCTTGCACTGATTTCAGTTTATTTTCCCATTTATCCTCCAGCTCTCTTTTGAGGTTCTTTATGCAGTCTTCCAGAAAGGCCTTTTGAAAAGGGGACCAGTGATGGTCCTGGCTGATGTTCTCTGGATTTTTGTCTAAAGGAACCTCTGGCTCTGGGGTCGTTTCTTTGCCTTGATAAAAGCTGTCTATGGTGAGAGCTCTCTTTTGCTTCTTCATCATAATTTTTTTTTTTAGACAGCATGGATATCTCTTTAAGGTAGGGGAAAAAAAACGGCCGCTGCAAAAAGCTTTGCCCTGGGGCACTTCGGCAAGTTGACTTAAGGTGCTGGGCCGGTGGGGGCTAGGACTAAGTCCGAATTACTCCTTAAACAAGGCAAGTCTGCCAGAACACCTGCCCCCAATCAGGGCAGAGTGTCCCGAGTGCCTCAGATAAACTCCAGGTGTTTGGAATTTGGAGTTTGGAATTTGGAATTTCTTCCAGAAGGAGCTGAGCTGAGTCCCACCCTTACTTCCGGCCTGCACAGTTGTCGTCTATTTATCTCTCTGTCCGAGTCCGACTAACCTGATATGAAGTTATCCAGAGAGCTGTGCCCAAATATTTCTGAGTTCGTTGACTTGAAGATCAGTTCAGAGGCTTATTTTATTGTTGATTTGAGAGAAGATTGGAGGAGAGGCAGAAAGTCACCTTTTCACTCAGGCCCCAATTAAATTATTTTTAAAAAGCTACTTTGTAACTTTTGCAAAAAAAAAAAAAATCCTGATCAATTCTTTTTCACTCACCTACACTTTCAGAAAATAGTATATTATTTCAAGACCATTCTTGGAATAAGTATTAATTCCAAAAAATTTTCCAACCTGCAATGAGCCAAGATCTTTGAATGAATATCTTCCTTAGACTAATTATGAGAAACTTCTTGATATAGCCTCTAGTCTCTGAGCCTCCAAAATAGCGATCTGTTTCTGGGATCACTAAAACATCATATGTCTGTCAATACTAAGGTGTTTAAAAGGCTAACATTGAATTCAGAAAAAAAAAAACTGTGCATTAATTCACACACCTCTACCCTAAACAACTAGTTCTCAAAGAATGACAGCTGATAAGTGATGTAAGAAATAGAACTTTTTCTTTTTGTAAGCAAGAACAATTTAGCCTCAAATTGTAATGCTGCTAGTCTCCTTCTAAAATTGTCACATGGATGCTGCTGGCATGTCAAAAACTCAGGTAAGACTAGGAACTCTACAGAACAAGAAGAGAA
The DNA here is from genome assembly GCA_023553655.1 of Myrmecobius fasciatus. NCBI lineage: Eukaryota > Metazoa > Chordata > Mammalia > Dasyuromorphia > Myrmecobiidae > Myrmecobius > Myrmecobius fasciatus. The sequence goes on along the minus strand of JAJPUD010000638.1, from coordinate 29,951 downwards.
TACCTCTTATTTGAAAGCACTCAAGGATACAGGAAGTTTTGATATTCCCCATACTCTATCCATTTGAGATCTGGTCATCTATCTTAAAAGCTCTATGTTCCAGCCAAACTTCACTGGAGCTGATACTCAATTTCCCACATTCATCAATTGATAAACCATTTCTTCCTCTTAAAATCTTCAACTTCCTTCAAGTTGCAAGTCAGATGCTGCCTCCTCTATGAAGCCTTTTCCGATTTCCCCGATTACTAAAACTTTCTTCTTCAACTTTCCTCCTGCTCTGCTTATTTCTGTATCCCAGTACACAATACCAATATCCCAGAATAATGTAAGTTCCTTGAGTGCAGAAACTCATTTTTTAAAATATTTATGTCCCCAAAGCCTAGCAGAGTGCCAAACACATTGTAAGTACTTATTACCTGTTTGCTATTGTTTTTGTTATTCTCTATTTTCAGCACTTCTGACCCATTTCATGATATAGGTGTGATACTTGTTATATATAAGCCTTCTCTTTATTATTTCTTTATTTTGAGTCACACTATTCAACATACTTTTTTTTTTGCCATCCTCTCTTAGCCATCTTTGCCCCGAAGTCACCAAGTATTCATGAATGTAAATTTAATTTGGAAGTTTTTATAGAGTTCTAGAATATATCTCTCCCTTTTCACCCCTTGCCACAGATTTTGATGCACAAGGTGCAATTACCTTTATGCTTTATTTGTTTGTTTTGTATGTGTTCACTGAAAGCATTACAATGAGAGATAATCAACTGCCCCTAGAAGTTGTGGCATGTTTCATCCTAATTTTCTTGTTGCTTTTGTATGCACAATAGAAGTAATTATACCAGCTCCTTTCAAAGGTTTCTCCAAGGAGAACCTGTGAGCTTTTCTTCTATTTAACTGCAAATTCCCTTTATCTGGTTTCATTTACAGGAAAAATGTCAGTGCTGATGGAGTTCAGTTCAATGAAAAGATTTCCTCTCTTCCCTGGCTCCCCAGTGAAAGCTCTCTAATTACTTAAATGTTCTAAATGAGATTTACTGATACACTGACAGTAACACATATAATGAAAGTATTAGCATTATAGCAATAGATAAAAAGGTAACAGTTTCAAAAGATGCCAAAATTCTTATGCTTTTCTTAATCCTCAGTGCCAATTAGAGGCCACCTAATCTCTTTTTCTTTCTCAATATTTTATTTTTCAAATAAGAAGTATTTTTTTTATTGATTTGTTTCTCCCATTAATACCTCTACCATTGAAGAATTTGTTTTTAAAACCTGAAAAACAAATCCCTCAATGCATATCCACATAATGCAACAAAACAAATTCCCAATTAGCCATATCTGAAAATATGTCTCTTTTTACATTTTAAGCATATTCCCTCTCTTTCAGGAAACAAATAGCATATTTCATCTTTATTCTTTTAGATTCATTGTTTATCATTGTGTAGATCAGAGTTCTAAAATCTTTCAAAATTATTTTTCTTTATAATGTTGTTATTATATAAGTTGTTCTCCTGCCTCTGTTCATTTTTCTCTACATTGCTTCATAAACATCTTTTCAATTTCTCTGAAATTGTCCATGCCATTACTCTTCATGGAACAATAATATTTTAATCCATTCCTATTACATAATTTGTTTACTTATTCTTCAATAGAAAGACACTTTCTTAATTTTCAATTTTTAGCACCAAAAAAGAGTTCCTATAAATATTTTTATACATATAGATCCTTTTCTCTTTCTTTAATTTCTTTGAGGATATAGGTTTTTTTTCCCCAGTTACTTATATAGATTCTAGTTTTTATGATATACTGATTGTTTATGAAAAAAAACACTTGTTAATTTTATGTTATCAAAACTGTCCATATGGGGCAGCTAGATAGCACAGTGAAGCACCAGCCCTGACATCAGGAGTAATTGAGCAAATATGCTTCAGACACTTAACATTTACTAGCTGTGTGACCTTGGACAAATCATTTGAACCCAATTGCCTCTCCCTCCATTTTATTTTTTGTGGCCCTCTTTATCATTTAATTAATCATGAATTCTTTCCCTACCCAAAGATGCAAAAAACAATTTTCCCTTCGTTCCTCTAATTTGTTTATAATGGAACTATTCTAGGCCATGTATTCATTTGGAGCTTATCTTGGTATATGATGTGAGGTATTGGACTAAATTTTACCACCAGACTGCTTTCTAACTTTGCCAGAAAGTTTTGTCAAATAATGAGTTCTTTCCCCATTTGTGTTTTTGAGTTTATCAAAGATTATATTACTTTACTAGTTTGCTTGCATATTGAGTATCAAATTTGTTCCATTGATAAATGTCTACTTTTTCTAACCATTAAAAAATAATTTTAATGATTACAGATTTGTAGTAGTTTGGAATCTGGTATTGATAGAAGTTATTCCTTTCCACTTTTTTCATTATTACTCTTGAGATTGTTGACTTTTTGTTCCTCAATATTAATCCCATTAATTTTTCTACTTCTATAAAATATTTTGTAGTTATATGTTTATAGTTTATGTAGTATGTAATTTATAGTTATAAGTTTTATAGTTTATATATTTTTATAATTATGTTTTATGGTTATATATATAGTTATATTATATATATAGTATATATAGTATATAATTCCTGAGTGAATCTTGGAATATATACTCTAAAGTATTTTAAAACTTCTGTAGTAATTTTGAATAGCATTTCTCTTTCTTGTCTTGCTAGGTTTTGTTAGTTATACAAAGGAATACTGATGATTTGTGTGAATTTATCTATATCTATATTTAGGGAAATGATTAATTGCTTCAATTAATTTTTCATTAACTGTATAAAGTTCTCTAAGTGCACCTTCCTATCATATTCAAAAAAGAAATAATTTTGCTTTCTCTTTGTCTATGTTCATTACCTAATTTTTTTGTCTAATTCCTATAGTTAGCATTTCCAGAATTATGATAAATAGTAGCAACACTGGGCATACTTGCTTTTGCCTTGATCTTATTGAAAAGGCATGAAACTTTCCTCCTTTACATATAGTATTTGCTCTTGGATTTAGACAAATACTATTTATTATATTAAAGAAAGTTTCATTTGTTACTATTATATTATAGAATTTTATATAATTATAATTTATTACATATTACGTTTTATTTATTGACATTATTATTATGACATTTTAATAGAACTGAGTTTTTTTTCAAAATCCTTTTGAATATCCATTGATATAATCATATGGGTTTGATTATTTATATTACTGATGTGATATATTATCTGTTGAACTACTCCTACATTTCTGGTATAAACTCAACCACGTTATAGTGAATAATCTTTCTTATCTGTTATGGTAGCCCACTTGCCAAAATTTTATTTTAAAAATTTGCATCATGATTATTGTTATTGGTCTTTAGTTTTCTTTATTGTCTTTCATTAGTTTTATATATTGAGACTATATTTCTACTATAGTCTCTCTCTCTCTTTCTTGCTAAGACAATTGGGGTTAAGTGACTTGCCCAGGGTCACACAGCTAGGAATTGTTAAGTGTCTGAGATCATATTTGAACTCAAGTCCTCCTGACTTCCGGGGTAGGGTTCTATCCACTGCACCACCAACTGCCCCTAGGGCTCTTTTTTAAGGGACTGGAGGAGCTGTTCTTATGCTGATCTCTACCTGAGGGCTCTCTCTTCTCATAGAACTCTAGAATCTCTCCCTCCTGTGAGTTTTGGCTGGGATCTGTTCCCCCACGTCATGGGCTCAGAGATTTGTTTCAAGCTGGGCTCCCAACAAAGACTTCAGAAATTGCTTAGACTGGATTTTGACCAAGGTCTTTTTCCAGGATCTTGACTGGGCCCATTAGATGATGGAATATATAAAAATAACTAAGGTTGCTCTCTTCTTAGTTGGGAAGATTCAATTTGGCTTTGGAATTCAGGTCCTTTGGAATTTAGGCTGAGGATTCTAGGACTTCTTTCTATCTCATATTTTTTGACAATTTTCCCTTCTCTGGTTTTCCAATCTTGATATCTCCACAAGTTTCTAGGGGTCCCTCTGTTGATTCTTTAATGGATGAGGAAGTTTAGAGGTGATTTTTCTTTCAATTAGTAGAGTTATTCATCTCTTAGGTACAGATCAGTGTTTTCTGGGATCTGAGATGTTCTTAGTCCTAGCAAACTGCCATCTTCCTATAATCCTAAACTTCTTAGCTCTCTTGTACCTAATCTCATACCCAACCTTGTCCATGCTATTAATTCCATTCTAATTCCTTTCTTTTATGTTTGGCTGGACAAGTTTTTGTATGTAAGCTCTCTGGAATCTGCTCTCTATCCTGCAATTTTAAGTGTAGGAGTCTAGGGTTTAGATAAGTCCTCTATTATTATATTTGCACTACTTTTCAACCCACTTTTAGATGAGACATTTTCATATTATGTTCCTATGAATTTATAAAATGACAACTTACTCTCCTCCTCCCTCCTCACTTTCATTTAAAAAAACTGTTTTCTAACTGGTCCAAAAGCTATCTCCCCACTCCCCAAACCCCACCAACTCTCCACCCACTGGATTGTCCTTGTTTAGGCTGTAGCTCTGTCTCTCAGATTCTTCTTTGTGTCCTGCTTTTGATGTCTGGTTGCTTCCCCAGCAACAGCTGTTCCAACCAGTCACCAAGTGTGGAACCAGCCCACACTTAGATGAGGCAGTGTGGTTCAATGAGTAATGAATAAGTAACAGATAAGGAATCAAAGATCATGGACTCAACTTCTGACTGTTACTTTCTAGCTGTGTGATCTTGGGCTAGTCACTAACTGTATGGATCCTAGTGACATCATTTTTTAAATTGATAAATTTGGACTAGGTGAAATCTGAAATCTTTTCCAGCTTTAGATCTGTGGTCAATTAGTTCAGGCTTACCTGTAATTGCAGCTGCTAAACCTTGCTGTTAACAACAAATAGTGAGATGTGAACACACACAGTAAAACTTCATTATAAAATACTTCATTCCTGGTCCTGAATGTCATATTCTATCCCTCATGCAGAAGACAAAAATAGGCTACGTTTCTGTCACTAGAACATGAAAAAATGCTATTTTTTTTTAGCTTCAACATGACAACAGAAATGTTATTCTGACTTCAACAAAGACATGAAAACTCAGATACGCATTCCTAAAACAGGGTTTTTTGGAGTCTCTTTTGGTCACCACATTTGAAAAACCCCATTTATTTCTCATTCAAAAACATTTATTAAACTCTTAGTCTTGGAAAGCTTTGTACTAGATGGTAAGGAGCTAATGTAGGGTATCAACTGTAGTTTTTTTTTTTTTTTTTTTTTTGAGGCAATTAAGAATTAAGTGATTTGTCCATGATCGTACAGCTAACAATATAGACTTTCCTTGTCATGAAGAAGCCTATACAATTATTATCAGGCATAACAAAGTCCCAGACTATCCTGTTATATAGAATGATTGGGAGAAGGGAACTCTTTATCAACCTCCATTGTCTTTCCTTCAAATCCCTGGGCATCTTTAAACAATCTTTGAGATATTGATTGATAGACCTTTTTAAAGGTCTGGGACTTGGTCTACCAAGTGTATTCCATCACTCCTCCTTGATTCCTCCCTCTGAGCTATCAAATTCTTTTCTGGTACTTTCCCCCATCCCTGAGAAAGCTTCAAGTTTATATTTTCCTCATAAAAGATATGCTCACGATGAAGATCTTTGCTAAGTCCTTTCCAGGAACAAGCCAGTTATGAGGTATTCTCTCTCTCCCTCATATGATCTTTCCTTCAATGGCATCTTTTTCCTTACAATAGCTAACCCTGGTTAGTATGCTAAATTCTATGGTTTTAGGCTTCCAGTCAATGGCATATTCAGGCCTCATGACATATTCCTTTATGGATTGTTCTAAATTCCTTTCCTTGCTCCTTTCCTTGGTAAACCTATTGTGCTCCCAAATCTTTTTCATATTTACTAAACATGGTGCCTATTTTACCTCTTATTTTGTCCGTAACCTCTTCTAAATAACTCTACCTTTTGGTGAAGAGAATGGCTATTGTGAATTTATCACATGATTTTTTTGAACTAGGAATTGCTATCCTGACCTCATCAGCTAATAAGGGTCTAGGTTCAGATGTGAACTCAGGTTCTCCTGACTTCAGGCCAGTGCTATATTTACTGCATCACTTAGCTACCTTATACCAAAAGTCTTTTTTAAAATGTCAGTTCTTGGGGCAGCTAGGTGGCTCAGTGGATAGAACACCAGCCCTAAAGTCAGGAGGACCTGAGTTCAAATCTGAGCTCAGACACAACATTCCCTAGCTGTGTGACCCTGGCAAGTCACTTAACTTCAATTGCCTCAGCAAAAAAATAAATACTGAAATAAAATTTTGGTTCTCTCTAGGTCTTTGTGATTATCAATCATTTCACCTGTGTTTAACACTCAGAGATATAGGAGTGGTTTGTCATTTTCTTCCCCATTTCATTTTACAGGTGAAGAAACTGAGGCAAAGAGGGTGAAGTGACTTGTGCAAGGTTATGAAACTAAGTCAGAAGCTAGATTTGAACTCAGATTTTTTTGACTCTAAGCCCCAGAACTCTATCCACTGGACCAAGCTGCTCTAAAATTTTATTCAAAATGAAAGTTAAAAAAAAACTTGATGCAATTATGCACGGTGTTTCTTCACTTCTATTCAAAGTTGGCACACTTCATAAATATTACAAATGTCTAAAATTACAGCTAGTTAAATTTACCAACACATCACTCACAATAATGAAAAAATTTGTTTCTATGTGGGAGAAGGAAAGGATGTGATGCTTCTATGAATATTTAATCACTTAGCAAGATTTGGATCTTTTAGAAAGAAAAAACAGCTTTACATCTAAGAAATTTGGGTACTCAAACTCTTCTCCTATTCCCTCCTTTTCAAAGCATAGATCCTTGAATCTGACATTCTTTCATGGTGTTGCTAATGTATAGAACCAAAGCATCACTAGTATTTGAGTCAGAAACAGACACTTTAGTGACCACACTTAACATATCAAAACAAGGGCTTAGCAGGAGACAAACTGCTCCATAAGAGTGAAGAATTGAACAGGTAGATCTCTACTGATACCCAAATAGTATGCAGAATTCCTTATAAACCTATTTTTCTTGAAATCTGACCCAGTTCCTAATTTCAAGCCTCCCTTAACCTATTTGTTAAATTCCTGCCCACTTTTTAAATCCTTAACTCAAATACTATCTCACCTTGGAAACCTTCTCTGATCCCCCCCCAACCTCAAGTAATGACTTCTTCCCTCAGACCTCAGCTGCTGTTTTGTAAAGCTTGAATGTGTGCATCTTATTGTTTTTATAGCTATCCATAGGAGTACTTGATTGCCTTGCCTGTCTCTAAGTTTCTTGAGGGCAGATTTCTCTTAGGTAAACTTTTATCTCCCAAAGGATGCTGTATTATGTTGCACTGTGCCCTACATTATTGTATCAGTGGCCCAAGACCTGATCAACTGAGAGAACTAGCAAAACCAAATTGTGAGCCTGCAGCACTGAGGATCAAAAGTGCACCAAGATGTACAAGCACCCATAAAATTTGACCTCTACAGTCAGCTGTCTTCTATATATACATAGGATCTTCATTGCAACTGTTCTTTCTCCAAATAAAGACAAGAAAATGCCAGGGTGATTGACAGGTGATGGGAACAGGATTAAAGCCTCCCTTAAAAAAAATCCCAGACAAATTCCATCACACTGAGGAAGGAGGTGGGAAGTTCTTATTTAAGCAGTTGTGATTAAGGCACCAGCCATTTCCTGGAAATGAATGAACTACTTGGAGGTGTTACTGGCCCAAAGTATCATTAACCCCAGCTGGTGATTAATCTCCAGGAAATGCTGAACTCAGTAGATCACTGTTAGGAGTTAAATGGACAGCTCAATAGAGGTTAAATATAACCATTCTGACACAGCTTAAGGCAGCTAATGATGAATAGCTATAGAGCAGCATTTGGCAACAAGGGGCATTGCTGGAGAAAGGGTAGTGAGTGCATTAGCTCATTGAATTAGTCCAGGAATTAGACTGATCAAGCCCTCCTGTGTCTATTTAAAAACAAACAGAAGAAATTGAGGCTTCATGCTAATGAAGCAATTGTAGGAAATTATCTAAGAAAATGAAAATGTAGTATTTTTTTGTGGGCTACCAAAATCATGCTTATAAATCACTTATTTGTCTCTCATCCTATTTTGTAGTGTTTGACATTAAAATTGTTAGTATTTGAATTCAAAGCAAATAACCTCAGAGACCTAGATAACGCTGCTGATATAGAGAAATTTAAAGGGAAGCTGGTGGGTGACATCCTCCAAGAAGGCTGAGGGCTTTGTTAACATCATTATGCTCTGAGGCTGGCTTCTCACAGTTAGGATGACATCAACAGAACTGAGGAAAAAAAGACCCGAGATCAATTTAGCCACAAGAAGAACATCATAATGAAATGTTAATAACAATAGCTTATATGCATTCATTCATATAATGACCAACATCCACAAAACATTACATATATATATATACATGTATGTATATGTATATATATATATATATATACATATATATATATATATATTATCTCTTTTGATCGTCCCAGGCATCTCAGAGAAGCAGACAATATGGTCTAGAGGATAGAGTGTTGTCCTCATAATTAGCAATATCTAAATCTGCAATCTGGTTCTGTCACATACCCGCTGGATGCCTCTGGGCCTGGCAATTTAACCACTTAGTGCCCTAGTCCAATATTGTCAAATTCTAATCAAAACAATGGTCATTAAATAATATCTAAAGATCTCTGTAGGCTACATATTGATGTAGGAAACCACATATTAATATTATCTCTATTTTATTGCATTTTAATTTTTTTGTTAACTATTTCCCAATTGCATTTTAATCTAGTTTAGGCTACACTGGGGAATGTTGTGGACCACTCTCTAATAACTATAGGTTATAGAGCAGCTGCTGACTTACATTGATAGAGAAAATTTCCTCACCAAAGTTCATTAAACCAAAAATATATCAAATGGAGATCCACTTTCCTAAAGTAGAATCATTTGATACTCCTCTAAACCTGATGAAATGGGCTCATTTCACCATTCTATAGACAAAGAAACTGAGGCCCAAGAAAATTAAATGACTTAAGGTCATATAGCATGTATATAACAGAACAAAGACTTGACAGTCAATCTTTCTAATTCATCAATGACAACAGGGTTCCCCAGTCAAAGATAGGATAATATCAAGCTCCAGAAGCAGCGGCAACATGTAGTATACATTGAGCTCTAGGTTTCTTGGAGTCAGAAGAACTTAGGTTGGATTTCCAACTAAATCACTGTGTATCTTTAGATGATTCAGTTAACATCTTTATGCCTCAGTTTCCATTTTTGAAAAAAAAAGGTGGATTGGTATCAATGGCCTCTTAAGACCCCTTCCAGCTCTGTAAGGCTATTTTCCTACAATGATAATTCTGCATGACCTGGATATGGTTCATTATTTCTACAGAGGTGACAAAGTGGTAATTAGCAGAACAACCTAAAGAGATTTTTTGAGCTTGAAGAGATTTTAGAAAAATGGTAGGAAGGAAGGAAGAAAGGAAGGGAGGGAGGAAGGAAGCAAGGGAGGGAAGGAGGAAAATAGGAAGGGAAGAAAAGAGGGAGCAAAAAAAGGAGGGGGAGAGGGAGGAAGGAAGGAAGGAAGGAAAGAAAGAAGGAAGGAAAGAAATGAGGGGGAAAAGTAGGAAGAAACAAACATTTATTAAATCCTTCTTATGAAGCAGGCACTGTGCTAAATGTTCTATAGATATCATCTTATTTAATCTTCACAAAATTCCTGGAAGATAAGTATTAGTAATATTCCCATTTGATAGTTGAGGAAACTGAGGCAAGACAGGGATTAGTTTTTCATATTTTAATAGTGGGAAATCTGGGCTAGCCAGTCGGACAGGACTCATGTCCAAAAGACGTCCGACCCCTAGCAATTAAGACGCAGAACTTTTATATGTTCTTTTAGCAACACAGGATATGCGGCCTGAGTAAGGCAAATAAGGAGGAGGCAAGGATACTGGATGGGGCACAAGCCATAATTCCAGGGAAGGATCTTAACTTTAGTTCTGACAAGATGGGGGTAAAGATAAAGAGGTCAAGGGCAGGAGATAGGAGTCTGAGGGGCAAATCCCAACAGGCATTTGATTTAAGCCACTTGGAGTTTTATGATTCTTTAGAATGTAAAGTGGTCAGAGCTTCAAGATTTTAATTCTCTTAGTCCTAATGACCAGGAAGGGAGGAGTGGCCATAATAATTTTATTCAGGGCATAATAATTCAGGGAAACTGAGCATTATAATTCAGGGAAACTGAGGCATTATAACACAGGTCAAATGAAATTGCCTAGGGTCACATGACAAGGCCAGATTTAAACTCGTCTCCTTTTTTCCAGGTGTGCCACTTCACCTGCTTCTAGATTGCTTTTAGAGATCATTTAATCAACCCTTTCATTTTATAGATGAGGAAACTGAGTCTGAGAAAGAGAAGTATCTTTCTCAAAGCCTGGGTTCTAATTCCAAATTCTGTGCTCCTTCCATTATCCCATTTTCCCCAGCAAACTCCCTGTACTACTGAATTTTCTGGTATTGATTAAAAAACAAACAAGGAAATAGGTAGTTACCGGCTACTAAGAAGATGATTCCTAGGCTCCTCAAAGCTTGTCACTTCACTATTTAATTCTTGTTGATGAATTATGTGAGAAGAAACAATTATCTAGACCTAGGATTCTTAACCATTCAGAATAATGCTTTTAAATGCATAAAATAGAATAGATATTAGTATAAAACTAAGGGAAAAAGATAAACACTTTACTAAATCTGGAGGGTTAGATACATTCCAAGCACCTTTGCATTTTTTTTTCATTCCACAAATATTTATTGAGGTTCTAACAATCATGCTTGATACAATGGGGATTATAATAAATGATGACAAACTTTCTGATTAATTTTGGATTTTTCCAATCCCTGTTGTTCAAAAATACATATAGCTTTCTGGTTGTTGGTTTTTCTTTGGGCGGGGGTTGAGAGAAAGTGAGGCCATAATTTGCCTATGATCAGTAAAGTGGCAGATATTACTATTGTATTCAATTGCTATTTCTACAAATGTAGAGTTTTTTCCTGCTACATTCTGAATATAGCCAGGTAGACCAAACATCACCCTGGTACATCACCTTTCACCTCTTGAAATGCTAGGCTAGTTCTGGATGGCTGGGTAGTAAGCACAGCATGTTCAGTTCTTATACCCTGAAACCCAGAGAGAGCCATTGGTTTGGGGAATACATATCCTCTTCATACATATGTAATTAATTAGGCAGGTGAAACAAAAAAGACAGGGAAAGTTGGATAAAACAAAGGCATATAAATAGAGATATATCACTTTTTTTTTCTATTTTGAGCCTAAGGCAAATACCACAAATTATTTCTGGAAAAGGAGGCACAAAATACACTCTCAGTTTTGAGGAGAGGTGACAGCTTCCCTTGAAAGGGAGACTGAGACTCTTTCCAAGTCCTTTGCAGGGGAACCAAGTGTACAGAGACATAAGGGAATATTATGGGGAAAATATAGCTTCCTATTTTATTAATTATTCTTTAAACTAGGTATTAAGCTCTATTGTTTCTAACTGCAGAAGGGCTGCCAATGCTTTTAGTTCCTCCAAATTCAACAGCCTAAGGCAAAGCTAATGCTAATTAGCTTTGTACTGATTATAGTTTTTACTCTACATCTCCTAGGATATAAAAATAGAAATTCCCTGGTCCTTCCAGAATTCAGGAAAAGCAACATATCCCCCAGCAATGTGATGCTAGAATAATTCTGTCTACCAAAGCTTTATAAATCCGGGGGACTTTAAAATGAGATTCCAAAATATTCTACTAATTCCTCAGAAAATTGGATGATTTGGGATAGAATGCTGGACAAGTCCTCTCTCAGATACATATTACTTCCATGACCCAACTCAAATCACATAATTTCTCTCATCCTCAGTTTCCTACCTCACAAGGTTGTTAGGAGGATTAAATGAAATAATGTATATAATATGCTTTTCATACCTTCAAAGACTATATAAATGCTAACTATTAAAATTTCTCTTGTTATAGATTGTATATGGACAAAAAAGGTAACAAATAGTCTGTTAGTTAAAAAAATAATTACCTTTCAGTTCATAGGGCTTTTGGTACTCTAACCTCACAAGCTATTTTGTATTTATTTTTATACCTGCTGTCCATCATTCTCTACACCAGTAGAATGTAACCTCTTTGAGGGCAGGTACTTTTTCATTTTTATGTTTGTATCCAGCCCTGTGTCTTTTATATACTGTAGTAAGCACTTAAAAATACTCGTTGAATTGGTTTTCAACATTTTTAAAAAATTAGTGATATAAATGAAAGTTTTTTTTTTTTTTTTAACTGAGGCAATTGGGGTTAAGTGACTTGCCCAGGGTCACATAGCTAGGAAGCATTAAGTGTCTGAGGTCACATTTGAACTCAGATTCTCCTGACTTCAGGGCTGGTGCTCTATCCAATGCACCATCTAGTTGCCCCCTGAAAGTTTTTATATTACCTACATTTTCCAAAATGTCCTTCTCTTTTATACCTATACAGAGGTGAGAGAGGAGGAAAAGTTCAGCAAAATTTACCCAGCTCATTGTTCAGCTCTGTGTTCCACATTCACAGTCCCCTGTCTCTGTAGAGAAAGTTGGAAGATGCATTCTTCTATTTTTTCTTTGGAGTCAAGTTTATCTATCACAGTAACAATGTTCAGTATTTCATTGATTTTCCCTCTATTTACATTGGTGTAGTCATGGTGCATATTGTTTTTCTGGCTCTTATTTCATAGGAAAACTAGCTGCCATAGTGGATAGAGTACTGAACTTGGAGTTAGGAAGATCCATCTTCATGAGTTCAAATGTAACTACGCTTTGTGACACTGGGCTATCACTTAACCCTGTTTGCCTTAGTTTCCTCATCTGTCAAGTGAACTGGAGAAGTAAATAGAAAACTACTTCAGTACCTTTGCAAAGGAAACCTTATATGAGATCATGAAGAATCAGAAATAACTAAACAATAAATACATTTCTCTGTACTTCCCTTATATTGAATTGGATCGAACTAAACACTATGTTTTGGTGTATGTAGTATGAAAAGCACTGTATTAAATATTATTAGAGATAGGGATAGAGATTCCACTTGTGTTTTCATTAGTAGGGAACTACTAGATAAGAAAACTCCTCCTACCAAGGGTCACATTCTCTGAAACGTGCAGTCTTGGTTAAATGATTTGTCCAGTCAAAGACAGGATTTATAGCTAGGTCTTACTGGAATTAAATCTGGGTTTCTGTCCAGTATATCACATTGCTTCTCATTACTGAAAAATGCAAAAGAATTAAAATGCATGGTATTTGACTTGAAGAAGCTTTTATTTTATGCTGGTGGACATATAAAAGTTACACATATAAAACAATTTAAGAATGAAGAAAATCGATAAGCCTAAATTGAATTGTCTAAGAATGGTCAAAATTAGGAAGTATTTGGAGGATTACTGGAAGAACACTTTTTTGAGATGAGTTGAAGATGGAAATTAAATGTTACAATGCAACTAACTTTCTTATGTTTTCATCCTAACTCTGATTTACACATTAGAAAACACTTTAACATAGACAGCAATGTGTCATGGATTTAAATAATAACAGTATCACAGAATTTGAGAATTTGAAGAGATAACTTCTACTCTAAGCCATAACAAGAAAGAAATCCTCCCTATATCATTATAGGATATGTGATCTACCAAACTCTGCTTAAATTTCTCCAAGAAGAGAGAATCCATGGCCTCCCATCTCACTGTTATTATCTTTCTTATATTTCCATGAGCCCCAAACTTACATGTCAGAGAAGAGGAAAAATATATTGATGGATCACAATAATCAATATCCCTGGACATATTTAATTAACTAATTCAAGCAATTTCTCCCCTTTCCCTCCCTCCCTTCCACCTTTTTCACTTAGGGGCCATTGTGGTCTGTCTTTTCTCCCTATAAAGCATCAATACCAGACAGAGCTAGAGGCAGAATCCTAGATTTAACAGGCTAATGGACTGATCATAGTAATTCAATATGAGCAAGATTGATTAGGAGTTCTCATTCCTGCATTTCCATCAGAGGATTTCCCTTCACAATATGTATAATAGTGAGCCTGGCTATCCCCTCCTTCAGAAAAATTATATAGACTGTATTTAAAATGCAGAGAAGCTAATGGGAAGAAAAACCAGAATTAAGGATCATACATTTAGTAGTAGAAGAAACATTCAAGAAAAAACCAGTGCCCAAGATCCTATAAATAGTAAATTGTAAAACCATGATTTGAATATATATATCTTCCTTTCTTCCCATTCTTCTCCCTTCATTTTCTCCACCTGTCATTTATTGCAGCTCCCAGGTGCAGTAGATAGTGTTCTGGTCCTGGATTCAGGTCTTAGTTCAAATTCAGCCTCAGACATTTTTTTTTAAAACTATGCAACCCTGGGTAAATCACTTAACTTCTGTTTCTCTCAATTTTCTCCTCTGTATAATGGGGACATAATGGCATTTATCTCCCAGTCTTATTATGAAAATCAAATTAAGGCAATATTTGTAAAGCACTTAGCATCGTGCCAGGGGCAGGTAGGTGGCAAAGTAACAGAGTGCCAGGTGAGGAATCAGAAAGACCTGAGTTTAAATCCGGCCTCAGACAGCTATTTGACTAGCTATGTCACCCTGGGCAAGTCATTTAATTTGTTTGCCTCAATTCCTTCATCTGTAAGATGAGCTGGAGAAGGAAATGGCAAACAACTCCAATGCTTTTGTGTTTTGTTTTGTTTTTTTGCAAAGAAAACTCCATATAGTATAGTGAAGAATCAAGTGAAATTGGATTAACTGAATTACAACAAAGATCCTGACATACAGAAGGCACTTAATAAATGCCTGGTGCCTCACTTCCTTTCCCTTATCCCCCTTTTCATCTATTTCCTTCCTTTTCTTCATTCACTCCCCCCTTTTTTTCATCTTCTGCTCCTTTTTCTCCCATTCTCCTTCCTCTTGCCTTTCCATTACTTCTATTTATACTGTCACCTCTTTCTCTGAAAAGCCTGAAGTTTAGGAATAGGGGTAAACATTCCAATTTCCTTTTACCCAACTGAGGCTTTGTAGCTATTAAAAGTTCAGAGAATCTGAATTACTTTGGTAGGGTTGAACTAAGTGACCTTTGTGTTTTCTACTTTTTCTAAGTTTCTATAACTTGGTGGCCAGATGTCTTGGCTTATATCTTGCCACTGGACTCCAATGACTCTAGAGAAAGTGAGATTGGTCACTTTGCACAGCCCTGCTTCATTTAAATCCAATTCACTTACTGGTTAAAACATCACCCTCCTGTTGTTATTGATCCTCTTCAAGAACGAAAGATGATGGAGCAGCTAGGTGGTGCAGTGGATAGAGCACCAACCCTGAAGTCAGGAGGAACTAAGGTCTCAGACACTTAACATAACCTGGGCAAGTCACTTAACCCCAATTGCCTCAAAAAAAAAGTTATATCTAGTCCAAATTTTCTTCAAAGTATAAGTCTTTTCCCACTAAACCCGTAACAAGTGTTCATCCAGCTTTTGATGACTTTTCTCAGTGTTAGGGAAGTCAATGCTTCCCAAAGCAATGCATTCCACCTTTGGACAGCTGCCCCTTGTATGAAACAACAGTTTTCATAGATTCTCTAAATTTCATCTTCTAGTGCTTGAAGAACAAATCTAATCCTTCCTCTTTGAGACTTTTCAAGTATTTAAATACATCATCCAAAAACCAACAAGATCACTCCAACTTGTTTGTTATTGCTATAAATAATTAGGTGGATTTATTTCTACCTAAAAGACTGAAATACTAGAACCTACAAACAAGGTATTTAACAACTCAAGCAAACCATAGTATTGCATTTCCCACTAGGGAATGTTCATGATATTGCATGGATGCAAATAGCTAGGAGATTGAACACTGAGGTGGAGAAAGTCAATATTCCTATTAAGAGGATAGAAAACAAACTAGAAATCGTGAACATTTGTGGATAGAGTACATTGACTCAAAACAGTCAACCAGATTGCTCCAGTTTGTTTATTGTTCCTTTAAATAGAGTCTCAGATGTATTCCTATGTAATAGAATGACATATTCTTTTTTAATTTAAATTTCATTTTTAATTAACAAACACTTGTTTTCTCTCTCTCTCACCTCCTACCATTGTAAAAAGAAAAAGAGCAACAAAAGCTCAGTACCAAAAATTGCAAAGTAAAGCAAAACAAATTTCCACATTGACACAGAGCAGGTATTTAATATTTATTGACTGATTATATCTAAGCATGAATGTTTTATTCAATATAATGAAGCCAGAATCTCTCAAAAAAGAGGTGTGTAGTATGTTTTATTAATAGTCTCTGGAATAAATTGTCATTGCATTGATCAGGGTTCTTTCAAAGTTGTTTATCTTTAAAATGTTGTTATTGTATTGATTGCACTTCACTCTGAATGAGCTCATATAGGCCTTCCCAGGTTTCTCTGAGGCCATACCTTTCCTCATTTTTTATACATATTCTTATTATGTTCATATATCAAAATTTCTTTGGCCATTCCCCAATTATTAAGGGCCCATTTAGTCTACAAGTCTTTGCCATTATAAAACCATCTTCTATAAAACTTATACATATATATTCATAATTTTCCTTTTTCTTTAATCTCTTTGTATATAGGACTCTGATCCTATAGCAGAAAGAAGTAGACACAACTTAGTTATTTTGGGGGGCACAGCTCCAAATTGCTTTCCAGAATGGCTGGACCAAGTCGTAGTTCTCCACAGTATATCATTGTCACCTGTTTTCCTACAGTATTAACAAGTGTCACTTTCCTTTGTTTTGAATTCATATTTAACAATCTGGTATTATGAAGTGGAACTTTAGCATTCCTTTAATTTTAATTTCCCTAATTATTAGTAATTTGGAGCATTTTTTCATAGACTTATTGATAACTTGAATTTCATATTCTGAAATTTGCCTGTTTATATTTTTAAGCTATTTCTCAACTGGGAAAAAGATTTTGTTCTTATTAATTTAAATAAGTTTTTTATACACACAAATATATCTATCTATACATACATACATAAATACATTTTTGATATGCAACCTTTATCAGGGAAATTATGTAAAGATGTTTTCCTCATTAATTGTTTTCCCTTCTAATTTTAGTTACATTTGTTTTGTTGGTGCAAAGTCCTTTTAAAATTTTACATAACCAAAACTGTCCATTTAGCTTTTTATTATGTTCTCTATTCCTTCTTTTGTTCATTCTTCCACTAAAATATTCTTAATTAGATATCTGTTAAGAAATAATGTGCATGTCAGTGTATTTTATACTGTCCCAATAATCTCTAGAATGACAACATCTCTTCATATTGCTTTCAAAGATGCATGAGCCTTTTTAAAATAGAGGCTTATTAAATCCTTCATTGAAATTCAGCTATCCTTTATAATATTTTCTCAATCAATTTGTATGCTTAAATTTTCAAAAAAGGAAATGAGAGTAATCAAAGATTAGGGCTTAATGAGTTAATGCTGGGTGGTGGTGTTCATTGCTTCCATAACATAAAGTTGTTAAGGATGTGCAAGTAACAATTCAGATTCTTACACTAGTCTCTACAATCTGAAATTCTATTTTGGTATTTCTATTGTGAAACAGAAAGAAATATGGCCGTTCATTCTAGCAAGTAAAAGCATATCTTATTGAATTGGTAGTTCACTTACCATTAACTAGCTATATGGCATTGGGCAACTAATTTAGTCTCTCTGGGCTAAAATGGGGGAATAAAATGAGGGTGATTATATGATATGCCTCTCAGGTACCACAGCTGAGCCCAAGATGATAGCATAATATTTTACTGCTAATGGGTCAAGCTGTTTGCTAGACAAAGGACTCAAAGGTTAAGCATTGGAAGATGACCAATGGTAGATTAACAATGAGGCTTTTTCAAACTCAGCAGGGAAATTAGAATTGTCTAAACACAAGTAGCTCCAAACTCAAATCATTGGCATGGGTCTTTTTCCTTATTGGTGGAAGAGAATGTCCTGTCTTGTATTCATCAGAGCTTTTAAGTCTTTCAAAATTGTTTGCCTTTAAATTATTACAAAAAGGGCTGCCACAAACATTCTTGAACATGTGGGGCCCTTTCCTTCCTTTATGATTTCTTTGGGATATAAGCCCAGTAGAAACACTGCTGGGTCAAATGGTATGCACAGTTTGATAACTTTTTGAGCATAGCTCCAAATTGCTCTCCAGAATGGTTGGATCCGTTCACAGTTCCACCAACAATGTATCAAAAGCACTTATTATTTGTAAAGTAATGGATTGAGAATGGGGGGGGGATACAAGAAGCTCTTAAGAAGCTTACATTCTAATAGTAATGAGTACATATAGGAGGATCCAATAGAAAAGACTGGGGGTATAGTGTAGAACAATGGACAAGTTCCAGAAATAGAGGTTTGGTTGTAGGCATCCATAGTTAGAATTCCAACTTCATCCTTTACTACCTATATGAGTTGGTACAAGTCAATGAATTTCCCTGGGCTTCAATTTTCTCATCTATAAAATAAGAGGTGGGAGTTAATGCTCTCTGGGGTCCCTTCATGAGAATAGATGATATTACTCCTCCACAAATGCTTCCTAATCCCGGAAATTTCATAAATATTCATACAATGCTTTTTGTATTCAAGGCATTGTATTAGATGACGGGGTTATAAAAACAAAATGAAAAATAAGGAGTTTTCTCAATAATAACTAGCATTTATATTGCATTTTAAGGTTTACAAAGCCCTTTACAAACACCATCTTACAACAATCCTGGGAGGCAGGTGCTATTACTATCCTCATTTTACAAATAAGAAAATTAAGACAAATAGACCTTATGTGATTTGCCAAGGGTGACACGGACCAGTTGTGATGTCAGATGTGGAATCAGATTTGAATACAAACTCTTCCTAACTCCAGTCCATTCTTCTATCCACTGTACCACAATATTGTCCAGATAGCTGGAGGCAGCTGCATCTTATAATCAGGTCACAGCTTCAGCAGGAGGAGCTGAAGACTACTCATCTACCTCCTCATTAATATACCCACCCCCTCATTGATTGTTAATCAATCAGAGTTGATTTCCATCCTCAGGTATATCTCCCCCTTTTCAAATACTTTTTGAGCATTCAATGTTGGGGGAGGGGGCATCATTGTTTTTCAAGAGTGTTCTATCCTCAATTGCTAAGCCATAATTAATAAAATTTATTATTAATCACCCAGAAACTATGTCTCTTGGACTTTCTAGCTATAAGTGTCTGAGGCTGGATTTGAACTCAGGAAAATGAGTCTTTCTTACTCTAGTCCCAGTACTCTATCCAATAAGCCTACTGCTCTCTATGGGTTTATATTTTACTAATTCTAGCAACTCCTACTTCAACTCAGGAGATATAATATTTACTTAGACAAGTAAAAATTTCATAATTTGAGGAGAAAAAAATGCTAACAAATCAGTGTCAAAAAAGTTTATCATAGGAGATGTCATCTTAGATGAGTTTTAAAGGAAGCTAGAGATTCCAAGAGGCAGAGAGGTAAGGAGAAAGAGTAATGTATACATGCAGGGCAGAATCTGAAAAGGAGGGAGCTGAAATGTTCAGGGAAGAATATACACTATATTTGAAGCGGAATTTCTGGAAAGGTAAGTGGGAACCAGATTGTGAAAGACTCCAAGGGCTAAATAAAGCATTTGTATTTTGTCCTAGAAGAAATAGGGGGGGAAGATTTTGGAGGAGAAAATGATGTGGTCAGAATTATGCTTTACAAAGAATATTTTAGCAGCAATATAAATTGTGAAAGGAGAAAGCCTGGAAGCAGAGAAATAATTTAGGAGGATTTTATAATTAACTAGGAGAGAGAGGTGAGGTCCAGAAATAAGGTGTTTGCCTTATGAGTAGAGAGAAGGGAATGTATGGGAGAGATATTTGGAGAATAAAATGCTAAGAAGTATCAATCGCATATTATCAGGGGAAGGAGAGGAAGGAGAGAGAAGAGTTAATAAATCAATGTAAATAAAGAGGCAAATGAGCCATATAGACTGCAGATTGTATTATAAGTGAACCCCAACATATCTGATTACCACTCGGTAATCACAAAATTAGAAAATGATGTTTTCACTGGAAAGCTCCCCCATCCCCAAAATAATATCCAAAAAAACCAAGGACTGCTTGAGTAGTTAAGAAAAACTTACTTTCCTGAAAGATCATGACATTGACTGAGGAATAAATCCAAGCGAGGCTTTCATATATTCATTTATTTTTGGCATTTCTAGTAGTCTAATTTCAAATCTTATACTCCTCTGGAGTGCTTCATCAAGATTCTGTACTTCCATCGACGGAGCTGGGAATTGGTCCAATTATCATGAAAAAACAGAATGGAATTAAGCTAGAATTATATACCCTTTGACAATGACACCAGTACTGGGCATATACTCCAAAAGCAAGTAAGACAGAGAAAAAATTATACAATACACATATATACATACACACATACACATACATATATATACATATACACAAAGACACACATATACAAATATATATTACACATACACATACTATAATATATGCAATTTATTACATGTTCATAGATATTTCACCTGTGATTCCAAGATGCTGTAGCATATGTAGTAAGTAGCCATAGCCTAATAAAATTGTCTCAGCAGATGAGTTAAAACATGTTGAGAGTAACTCAGATTTAGCATGTGAAGAGTTCCACTGGCAGAAAGTGCAGAAGAGAACAATTTGTTCCAATAGCCACAAAGGTGATTGAAGCAGGTGCTGTGGAACCCATAGAGCTTGGTCAGACATCAAAGACACCCTAGTCATCCAATGCGTTCCAGGCATCACCATTTGTCCTGACTTTTGTTTTGCTACTAGACTTCAGTGACTCTGGAAGAGAGAGCAAAGCTGATGACTTTGTGCTACTCTATCACACTTAAATCCAATTTATGCAGAGTCAATATCACCCCATGATATCATTGTCCCTCTTTGAAAACAAAGGATGAACAAGAAACAACAAAGCATATATGCATATCATATGTATGCATATGTGTAATATGCATGTTATTAGCTTTTTGTGGTGGCAAAATATTAGAAGTCAAGTGAGAGCCGTATTAAAGATTAAAGATTAAAGAGTGGCTATATGAATGTAATTGCATGCTATTGCATTGTAAGAAATGACAAACATAAAAAAATAAATCTGGAAAGACTTGTTTGAACTAAAACAAAATACAATAATCTGGGTGACTTATCTACACAATGGTTATAAAACTATAAGGAAAATAGTAGTGGAAAACATTAGCACTCTGATCAATGCAGTGAACAATCATGACTTCAGAGGACTGAAGGTCAAACATACATTCCTCTTCTCCCTGGGGAGGTGGTAGACTATAGCAGTAAGATGAGACATATATTGTCAAACATCACTAGTACACTGACATGTTCTGCTTTCCTAAACATCTTTGTTATAAAAATGGATTGTACTGTCGTGTCATGACATGAAAAGGGATGAAAGGAATTACCAGTAAGGGACAGTAATGCAATAAAGTAAAAGAGGTATTAACATATTTGTTTAAGAAAAAAAAAGATTCTGTACTCAGTCTCTCTACTTCATTTAGGGAATATCTCTTTCCATTCCACCCCCATTAAGCAGATTTAATGACAAACACCTATTATATGTTTCCCTTGCCCTTGTTTTGCTATTCAAGGCAAGTTGATTATCAGACATTTCATTGGTCAGAACCTTTATGTGTTCCCCTTAATTCATCAAAATGAGTACCAAAATATTTACAATACTCCTTTTTTCTACAAAAGAAAAAAGGCATCTTAAATGTATCAAATTTTGATAGAAGGAGAAACATGATAGATATCTCATGCAGACCTTCTTTTTATAGTTTTCAGAGCAATGATACAGAAATGATCATCTATCTTTGTCACTTTAAAGCACATCTCACCATATATTTGACTGCCAGGCAACTCAAAATACTGCATATGTTGGTTGAAGCTCTGACCCATCAATTCAATGGAATTTTATTACTTTTGCAGGAAAAAGATTCCATTTTCATTTTTAAAGTGTCTTGGGGACTGGCTTTATGCCTACTTGCTAGTGTGTTTTTTTAAACGAGCATACTGTGGTCATGTTGCAAATCCCAGAGCCTCACTAAGACTATCATTTCCAAATGTTCTGGCTGTAGGTTAGATGCACCCACAGGACTTGATTTTGAAATGGATATGAACATCAAGAGAACAAAAACAGAGGGTATAAGCTTCTTAGGCAAACATCAAAATGGACTATTTTTGGTACTTTCTTAACTGCTGTTGTTTTCCAAAAGCTTGATCATAACTTTGCTTTTAGCAATAACTTTACATCTGTATTCAAGAAGCCTCAAAATGTGCATAAAATCATGATTATTTGACTTACTGGTTATTTTCTACTACTATGGTCCTTACACTTATGGAAGTTTTGATTGTAACAGTAGAAAATCAGATTGTAGTCTCAGTTCTCTAAGATTCAAAGCAATTTAATGATCTGCCCATTGTAACACAGCAGATAACCATCAGAGCTAGAATTTGAACTCAGAACTTCCTATCTCTTAACCCCAATACTCTATCTACTTGGTTCCATAGGACTTTTTAGGCACTCTAATTAGCATGTCAAATTGTAAATGGAAAATAGGCAAAGGATCTGAGATTTCAAATATGTTTTTGATTTGGGTGATAAAGGAAATTGCTTGAAACATATGCATTGTAATTAAGTTGTCTAGGGTCACAAAGTTAATAAATGTCCATTCTCAACCTAGTTTCTCCTGATTCCATATCCAATCCTTTATCCTCTGTGCCCTAGTCCTGAGTACTTAGACATGAGTGTTTCCAACATACTAGCTAGTGTCTCTTAGCAAATCACTTAAGATCTGTTTGCCTCAATTATAAAATGGGGATAATAATAAGCATCTACCTCATAGGGTTGTTTTGAGCA
The DNA here is from genome assembly GCA_023553655.1 of Myrmecobius fasciatus. Taxonomy (NCBI): domain Eukaryota; kingdom Metazoa; phylum Chordata; class Mammalia; order Dasyuromorphia; family Myrmecobiidae; genus Myrmecobius; species Myrmecobius fasciatus. Next base: position 6,803 of record JAJPUD010000638.1, on the reverse strand, counting down.
TCAAATAATATTTATAAAGCACTTGGCACAATACTTGTCACATAATAGAAACTATATAAATTTTTTTACCTTCCCTTCTCGATATAATGAAAGCAACTCTCTAAGACTTTGTTTGCTTATTGTATGATAGATAATAGGAAATTTAGTTTTTCAGCTAACTAATCAATTGAAAAATAATTTCATATTCTAGGGGGATTTTAAGAAAACTAAAGAGACATCTTTAAATTCCTCTCTTCAGCTCCCATAATGCTAAATTTAATTCTTGAAAATCAGCAACATAATTGTAGATGACCTGTTGGCCTCTAAATGCCCAGTAACCCATGATCTCTTGTGACCACAGAAGGAAATAGATATCAATTCATCAATAATAATGCTTCCTTGAGCAGCTGGGATTCCAATTAGGTGTAATGTAAGTATAGGTCTCTGGCTAGAATCCATGTGTCTATGATAGTTCTAGTAACCTCAGGCTGATTTTTGTTTTTTATTGTCTTCTAGTCATTGTATAAATTAATCAAAAAACTAAGTTATCTATTAAAAATCATTAAATAACTGATGTAGAACTCCAAAGAGTTGAAGCTTTCATCGATTGAAGGAGTAAAATTATATGTCAATGAAAATGAGATCGGGCTTTTCTATGTAATATATTAAGTGTATCAAAAATGATGGATAGGCATCTTCTTAAGATATCCCAAAATTATATAAACTAAAAAATTCTAAGGGAAGGAAGACTATCTTAATCATGTTATGTATCATTTAAAAAAATAATATTAGGACAAATTATGAGAACTCCAGGACTTTAGGATGACTGCAATTATCTTCATGACCAGTGCAAAGAATAATAATAATTGGTATAAGGTTTGCAAAATGCTTTATAAATATTATCTCATTTAATCCTCACAAACTCTGGGATTTTGGTGTTACTATTATCACTGTTTTTACAAATGAGGAAACTGAGATAGAAGTTAAGGGACTTTTCAGGGTCACATAGGCAGTAAGTGTCTGAGGAGGGATTTGAACTCAGTTCTTCCTGACTTAAAGCCCTGTGCTCTATTCATTCTGCTATTTATTTGTTTCTTTGTAGTGGAAATAAAAAAAAAAACTTAGGTGATCACAAACAAGCTTACCCTGTATATGTCATTTGTACTTATCTAATGCATTTAATATTAATGATTTTGGCTTATTTCCCTACTAGTCTATAAACTCCATGAGAGTAGGGTTTATATCTGACCTTTATATTTACCCTAGTACCTAACTTAATCTTCTACACCTAGATGGTACATAATAAATATTGAATGAATGAATGAACTTCTCTTCTGTAAGTAATTGTCAAAATTCTGTTGGTATGTGACTATTTGTCATAGGTGCAGTTAGTAATGACTCATCCCTCTATTAAGTTTTTACTTTTTCAAATTCAAATATAACTGTAATAGTGTGAGAAATTTTTATAAAAATTGCAGAAATAGTTTTAAACACAACCCACTTCCAACTCACACATACATACATACCCTGGGATAAATGAGGAAAGTCTTTCCAATGTTAGTTTCATCTATCTCAATCTCAAACCTTGAATTTACAGGTATTGACAAAAATCAATCTTATTGGCTATAACACTTACTAGCATTATCAAATAATATAAGGACACAAACATTTTTAACAAAATATAGAAGGCTGAAAGAAGATTAAGTCATCTCATAGAGGATTGACTTTTATATGGAATTCATCTTACCAAATATACCTGTGAACTATTGTTCAGCCTTGTCTAAGCTTCAATCTATATCTGCCATGTACTTAACTTCTCTCCTACTCTTCATTCCAAGGAGTCATCTGTTATTCTTACCTCTCCTTCTTCTGTCTTTTACTTCCAAACCTGGGTAAAAGTCACTTTATCCAAAAGCCCTAAAATCATGACATAATCTGAATTCCCCATAGAATTTACCAATAGTCGAGTCCCTGGATTCTCTTTCTCCTAGAAAAAGTCTTTTAAAATCTCCATAATCCTAAGAAAATCATTCAAAGTTCCCATGATTTCAGGTCTTAGCAGCCCAGGTCTGCAAGAGAATTCCCCCTTAATTTTAAATGTCATCTAGTTAGGCATTAAATAATTGAGCTAGGCCAGCTACTGTCTTATTTAGAGAATATATCACCAATCTAAAAAACTTACTTACATTGATACATATATTTACATTGTATGTAACAATATCTTCAAGAACTATCAAATTTATCATTTTCCTCCTCCAGTCATGAGGAGAATTAGTTATTTTTTGTTTTCTTCTGTTTTTGTTTTTGTTTTTGTTTTTCCTTTTTGCTGAGGCAATTGGAGTTAAGTGACTTGCCCAGGGGTTACACAGCTAGGGTTCTTCTGTCTTTGTGAACTGAACCTATGATTTCATTGGAGGCAGCAAATTTCCATTAAGGAATATCACCCTACCCCCAAAGATGGGTAATTGTTATCATTTATATCTTGGAGAGTTGCCTAGGAAAATGGAAAATTCAGTGACTTGTCCAGAGTCGCACAGCCAGCCAGTATGTGTCAAAAGAGAGATTTTTAGCTGAGGATATTCTTACTCTAACTTTAGTTCACTAAGTTAAGATGTGAAAGGAGTGCAGTCCAGGAGGGGGAAAAAGCAGGAGGAGGGAGGAATGTGCAAGGACTTTTGCAGTGCAGTAAATAGATCAGTCTAGCTGGAGTGGGAGAATTATGTAAGGGGATAAAGTTATGTAGGGGATAAAGTTAGAAAGATAGCTTCAACCCAGCTTGCCAGAGACCTGGAATACCAGGTGAAGGTACTTGGGTTTTACCATATATGTAATAGAGTAAGTGAAGATTTTTGAGCAGAGGGAATATAATGGAATCATTTTAAGGAGATAGTTGGCATGTTATATATGCATGCATATCATATACAATTGATTCTCAAGCAGAATCATGTTTAAATCATTATCTGAAATAAATGTTAATTTAAAAGAAAAAAAGACAGCATCTGCCAATGACAACTTATCTTTTTTATGAAGACATATAAAAGAACTAATTTTTTTAGTCTAGTTTCTCTGCTTTTTCTGTATATGTGATCCACATCATGTTTACATAACTCATATTTTGCACAGGAAGGCAGTATAGACTTCTGGGATCAAAGTAGAAAAGGGTTCATTGATAATACTGAGATTCTTAAAGTAAGGAAACTGGACACAGGAGGCAAAAATGAATCCACTATTATTGACAAATTTGAGGCAAAGAAGACTTGACCATAAATTGTTGCTAAGGAATATTTTGTGACTCAAGTATGTACAGGTTTTTATTGGTATTTATATTGATGCTAAAGCAGTAAGTTAAGTTATTAAAGTCATTAAATTCAATTAAAATATTTATTAAGCTACTTGTATGTAATGGGAACTATACTAAGCATAGGGGGTAATAGTCATCATTTATTAATTAAATATGTATTAATTAATTAATTATTAAACACTTAAATTAAATATTTTTTAAGCACAAATGAGAATAAATACTGACTGGCTTCAAGGAGTTTAAGTTCTATATACAATTTCTAGATAAAGAAATAATTTATTGGATGAACCATGAGCAAGAGACTGAAGTCATCTTCAGTCTCAGGAAATCACTGAAATATAGGCACTTACAGAAGGGTGGAAGTCTTAGTTTCCAATTCCAGGTCAGAGGGGAGAGCTGAAGGAAGACCTGAGGCCAGAAGCACCATTTCCATCACCACCACCACCACGGTACTAGAGTTGATCATATTAACAAGCTCTTATTTAAAAAAAAAATGAGCAAGCAAAGTAACTTTAAATAATTACTTATCCAAAAAGAATTTATAGAACTCAAACTCAAAAATGATAGAAGTAGATAGAAGAGAATGTGAAATATAAGAAAAAAAAGAGCTAAAGAAAAGATCAAGAAGATAAAACATAGGAATAATTGGACTACCTGAAAGAAAATCATCGTGAAGTGTTAGAACAAGAAGAAAGAATAAAAATAGAAAAAAATCTACCTATCACCACCTGAAAGAAATCTTATGAAGAAAATCTACAGGAATATAATTGCTAAATTTCAAAAACCCTAGATCAAAGAAAAAATTTTACAAGCAACAACTATCATAAAAATATTCAAATACAATGGAGCCACATTTAGAATCACACTAGACTCATCAGTGGCTAAATAAAAGACTATAGGTCTTAGAATATTACATATGTATATATATACATATATATATCAATGATAAAAAACTAGGGTTACAGTCAAAAATATCATATCCAGCAAAATCAAGCATAATGATAAATGAAAAAAGACATTCAACAAATTGCCAGTCTTTCAGGATTTTGTAGCAAAACAAAACAAAAACAAAAACTGAACTTAATAGAATATTTGACATATAAAGCTAAGAGAAATATAAACATCAAAGATTTATTTCAAATGACTCAGTAAGAACAAATTGTTTAGGTTTTATAGGTGGAAATGTAAACAATATATCTAAGATTAGTAATTGGGTAGTTCAAAAAAAAAGATTGGGTTAGAGCTGAGTATTGAGTAGAGTTGAGCTGATACTATTCTAAAAAAGCAAAATTCTGAGGCAGCTAGGTGGTGCAGTGGATAGTGCACCAGCCCTGAAGTCAGGAGGATCTGAGTTCAAATTTGGCCTCAGACATTTAACACTTCCTAGCTGCGTGACCCTCAGCAAATCACTTAACCCCAATTGCCTCAGCAAAAAAAAAAAAAAAAAAAACAGCGAAATTTTGCAAGAAAAAGTAAAAACAATAATGATGCTATACAAATGAGGTACAAGAGCAAGAAGTGACACAGAGGAATTAGAAGAGGGGGGAAGGTTGGTAGTTCTGATATTCTACTCATGTTGGGAATGGATTAAAGAGAAAACAATACATATATATACAGGAGGATATAAAACTCCCCCAAATTTATAAAGAAATAAGAAGAGAAGGGAATAGGATAAGATAGTCTATAGAAGGGTGTGTAGATTAATAGAAAGATAGAGAGGGAAAGGGGGGGGAGGGGAGAAGAAAAGGGAGGGATCCTTGGGATAGAGTGGAAGATAAGTAATAGCAATGCAAGTTAATGGGTAGAGGTAAAGTAGAAGAGTTGGCAGGATAGGTAACAGGAGATCTAAACAAACACGATGTTAGTGAATTTATTAGGGAAAAAAGTAGGTGCAATAATCATTGACCTTAGACAAAGTCAAAGTTTAAAAAAATTTCAATGAAAAGAGTTTAAATCTTAAACAAAATGATTTTTATTATATGTCAGCCATATTATTATTGTTTTTTTTTAATTAAAGCTTTTTATTTGCATAACATATGTATGGGTAGTTCCTTAGCATTGATCTTTACAAAGCTTTCCGTTACAAATTTTCCCCCCAGTCCTCTCCCCTCCCCTAGATGCCAGGAAGTCCAACACATGTTAATTATGTTAAAATATATTATTACTGTTTTAAGCCATTTAAAATGACTAGATAGTATAAGGTTGGAAGATTGCTATGGCATAGGAAATGATAAGTTAGTGGATATAGAAAATATAAACAGACTTGGACCTAAGGAGGATGATGTTATCTAACTTCAGAGAATCAGAGGGAAAATAAGCATAGTACAAACCTTACATAGATGTCTGTGAATGTATATGTGTATATATGTGTATCTATTTATATGTATGCATGTGTATATACATACATGCATATATGTATGTATGTGCGAGTACACAAATATTATCATGTATACATAAATATCACCGTGATTAACTATAGCCTGCTTGGAGAATGTGGGGGGAGGAAAGGAGAAAAAAAGAATAAAGTAAAAAGTGCACAGCAGAGCAAAGAAAAACTTGCACAGAAGCAAAGAAGAGATGGTCAATTCTGAATATATTATCCATTATTATATATGCTTTCTTGAAATGGAAATTTATTGTTACATATTTTGAATCCTCTCATGTTCTGCTATGCACTAGAAATGGCAACTTTTTCTTTTGTTATTTTTCTTTTTCTATTTTGTATTTATTTTAAATAAATAAATAAATATATTTAGTAAAAAAATTTTAATTAGAAAAAATTTTTATTAAAAGGTAGGTGTTTCTAAGACTGGTAATAAATTATGATTGTTTAACAATCAATGAGAGAATGTATATTATATTGAGAACCAGGCTTATTCCAATGAAAATCTTCTAGTATGAGATACTGAGGCATCCAAATTTTTGGTCAAAGAGACATCAATTTCCATATCACCTGTTTGACAAAAGGGAGAGTCCACATTTTCCCAGACCTGTTAAAATAAACACAATGATCAGGAGTTCATTCATTCATTAAAACTTAGAATTTCTTTACATTTTGATGACATCTTAGTTCTTCCTGGCTAGATAGCCACATTTCTGGCTGAGGAAGTAGAAAAGAGGGAAAACCTTAACACTAATTCAATATTTAGTTATTAAATACAAGAAAGAAGTAATCATTACTCTCAGAATCCAGTTCCTCAGATTCCAGACATGAGACTCTTTCCATTATATCACACTTTTTTAGTTACATTTACTGTCAGAACCTCAGGATCTGAGCATCAAAACTCAAATAATAATAATGTACACTGCCACTGAATCTGCCATTTCACAAAATGATTTCATGTATTTTATCTTCTTTGAACTTCATAACCTATAATTTATAGAATACACAGATCTAGAACTGGAATACATCTTGGAAGCCATCAAGTCCAATTCCTTTATCTTAAATATATATAAAAAAGTAATTTCATAAGATTGTAGTTCTAGAACATTAAGGGACCTAAGAGGTCTTCTAATCTAATTC